>PITA01001912.1:83444-177773 GCA_004023965.1 Spilogale gracilis | reverse complement strand
CGTGAGTGCTTGGCTCCCAGGGCACACGCGTGTGTTTCTCCAAGGGCTGATGCTGGGTCGTGGGGAAAGCACACTCTTCACTTTACTGGTGGCACAAAGTCACCCAGTTAGGACTGTACTTATCTCTAATTCTTGGTCACCCGAACTGGAAGAATATACCCGATAACATGACCAGTGAATTTTCTCTGGGTCATGGATTTTTTTTTCTGTAATTTCCAAACTTGATAGAATAAACAGGCTCCAATGCCTTTAAATTCTTGAATGACTCTAAATCCTTCATGGTGCACAATCCCCACATACTGTGAAGAGGGCTGGGGTGGGCTGTCATGGCTGCCCCCTGCCCCCCTTACCTCCAGGCCCCATTTTCCACCTCCAGCTCCAGGACGGTCTGCAGCCGCTGACACTGGTTGGCCTCCAAGGTGATGTTCACTCTGCACTCCCCCAGAGGGTGAATCTGGCCGCCTGAGGGCTCAATGTCGAAGGGAGACACCTGATGTGGAGGTCAATCCAGAAGAATGAGGAGAGGACACTTGTAATTTCATGCATTGGCAGTTGGGTTGTGCCCGAGCAAGGTTGCCCCTGAGCCACCCAGCTCTTCAAAGAGCTGCTAGGATGCAACACAAAGCGAGCAAGGAAAGCAGGGCTCTCAGGATTAAGAGAACAAAAACCAAGTCTCTAAGTAGAGGAGAGGGTTCCCATTCCCTGGCCCAGATCTGAGAGGTAGAGGACAGAGGGTGTGCCCAGGGGGAAAGGGGAGCCACAGTGGGGGCAGGCTCAGTGGCTGTGAGAGGCCTGCCCAGCCCCAGTGAGCAGGCATGAGTCAGGACCCTGAGGGCTCCAAGGAAGGCAAACCACTAAGTCAGCAGATTGGGGGAAGGGCGATGCTTCTACAACCAATGCCCCCCAACAGTTGTCCACAGCAGGCTTGAACCCCTTAGCCTCCACACCAGGCATGGGAAGGGAGGGAGGAAGGGCAAAAGCTTAGGAAGAAGAATACGCCTGAGAGGGGGACTCTACACCCCTCTTCTGGTCCCAGACCTGCACTGGCCCGACTGAAGGGCCCCATGGTCACACTGCCTAGTGAGAATGTCACTGAACATGGAAAGGTCACCCCAAGGAGGGATGCTATCCCCTCTGTGGTCTCTTCATTGCAGGAGACTGAGATAGTGAGTCTGCCTGGAGGAAAGCCTGCCCACCCCAGGAGGCTGTCTTCTACCCCCTTCTTCCCACCCAGGCTGCCATGCTGGCCAGGTCAGCTGCAGAGTGCCCGTCTTGGGCTCTGTGTTCTCTTGCTTCTGATGACACACCTCCCTGGTGCTGGTGGGAGGGAGGGGCTGGCCTAACTCAGAAAATCGGCTCATGTGCTTGAGTCTGAGTCCCAGGCTCTGGTAGTAAAGAAAAGCCCCTTTGCACATGTGTCTTCCCGGGGAGTCCTGGGGGGATGCTGTATGCCAGGACTGCTTCTCTGTGCCCCTGATCTGAGCACATCTAACAAACCTCAAATCCCAACATTATTTTTGAGAGCTCAAAAGAACAGAGTACAGAGAACTGTGAGACAGGATTCGTACAAGCCTCAATTAAGACATAAATCTTAATATACTAAGAAATTGACAGTCACTTCAATTATAAAAAAATTTTCATGAGGCACCTGTGTGGCTCAGCTGGTTAAGTGACTGCCTTCGGCTCAGGTCATGATCCCGGAGACCCGGGATTGAGCCCCACATCGGGCTCCCTGCTCGGCGGGAAGCCTGCTTCTCCCTCTCTCACTCCCCCTGCTTGTGTTCCCTCTCTGGCTGTGTTTCTATCAAATAAATAAATAAAATCTTTAAAAAAATTTTTTCATTCAACCCCTATCTCTCTTTGTCTGTCTTCAATAAGAAGGGTGGCTGTGGTCTGTGCTCTGGGAAATCCCAGAGCACTTAATGTAGGGGACTAGGGCGTGTGGGGGGAGAGGCAGGCCGGGGCAGCAGGCGCTTAACAAGCCCATCTCTGGGTGGCCAGAGCAGTCACACTTTATTCTCTATCTTGGGTTTCTGCCTAAGGTTCCATTTGAAGAAAAGATCCCTGCGTAAAGCCTCAAGAGTGGTATATTCTGTCCCCGCCCCCATCTTCCATGGTTCCCCAATCCAAAGGGAGACCAATGAGCCTGGACAGAAAGTACTGAACTCCAAGCCTGTGTAGCAGGACACTTGGCAACGGTGTTGGTAATTTGAGGCAAACAGTCCCAACTGCCAAGGTTCAGAGTGCCCAGCTAGAGAAATGAAGCCACTGCCTAAAGAACAAGGCCTGTCCAGTGCAAAGGAAAAGTCTGGGAGAAAGGGAAGGCCCACCTGCAGGTATGATGGATCTGGGGCTGCCCCTGTCTTTCCCCATCTTCTGAATGCGGAAGGAGGGAAGGGCAATGTTCTGTCCCTGGACAGTAAGTGGGCAAAGCTGGAGGGGGACCTTGGCAGGAGGGAGGCGGAGGGAGGGTGCTTCCACCACACAGATCTCGTCGGGGCCTCACAGGGCAATAAGGACTGAAGGCAGCTCCCTGTGTATGAAGAGTGGGGTGGCCAGCGGGAGGCACAGCTAACCGCGGGCAGGTAGGGAGTAACTGACGTTTTGTGCTGTTTCTCTGGTTTTGCTCTGAATCGTGCATCGTATTAAACGTCAAGATGATGGTGATATTTAATCACTTTTAGTATTTTCTGTGTTTGTAGTTAAAAGGAAAGAGCTCCTTGAGTGGGAAATGCATCTTGGAGTCTCTCGTTCGGGCCGCAAGCCCAGGCGCAAGTGCCCCCTGGTGGCAGGTACTCGAACTGCGTGCACAGCCCCTGGGAGGGCCTAATCCTCCCCGAGTCTGGGAGCTTCCCACCCAGCTCAGCTGCCTATCACCCTCCCGACTCAGGCTGCTCTGACAGAGGGAGAAACCTAAGTCTTATTTCCACATCAGATGGTGGAGAAACAAACAGCAACATCAGTTCAGGCTTGAGTCCTGCCGTCGAGGGGGCCCCTGCTGCCTCGGAGATGGGGAGAAGCGGTGACTCTGTATGTGCCGCGGGAGGTGTATCGGCTCCCGGGGAAGGGGCGGGAGCGCTGGAGCTGGAGGGCACCCGACTTACATCCTCACGCCTCTCCTGGAGGCAGACCTGGCTCTCCTTCATGCACCACGTGGCCGGGAGCTGGCTGACATTCTGGATCTGGATGGAGTCCGTGGCTGTCTGCCCCAGGCGCAGCAGACCAAACTGAAGGGCTGAGACGTTGATGACAAGGGCAGGCCCCTGAGACACCCAGAGGGCTTGTCACTGGGCCACCTCGGAAGCACACTCTGCGCCCTACCCCTGCCACCCTGCTGGCCCTCCCAGCCGCGCAGCCACGCCCCCTGCTGCCCGCAAGCAGCACCTTGAAGGCCGCCTCGATGTGTAACACCACTGGCGAAGGTGAGTCTTGGATTTCACACAGCAGGTCCTGGCTTGTGGGGCCAGGGACACCCCCAGTAAAGCTCAACTCAAAGTCCTCCACCTCGCTGGGCTCTGGAAGAGACAGGGAAGTGAGCTGGAGAAAGGGAGGGGGGCAGGTCCCCACAGTGGCTCGGCCCAGATGACTGGCTTCTGCTCACATCTTGTGCACTACACGTGCCAGGCTGCAGCAGGAGCTGATCCCGGACCGCCCGGAGCCCCTGCACAGCCCCCCCACCCCGTCCTCTCAGGTCTCGCCCCCACCCCACCCCCACTGTCCCTGCAGTACCTATGGTCCCCATGCAGGGCTCCACTTCAATGATGTGGCAGTCGCTGATCTTCCCCCACAGGTATCTGATGGGGGACTTACTGTTGTTCCACATCTGCAAGACACATCCCAACGCAGACTCCCCAGGCACCGCTCCTGCGCAGATTTGTACCCTCCAAGGACTGCAGGGCTGTGGGCCCACAGTGGGTCCTCCCGACACCCTCCCGGCTAATTCCCGGCCGCCCAACAGCACCGACACCCTGCAGCAGGGCTTGTGGGCCGCATAGTCCGCCAAGGACCCAGACCGCAGGAATGGCCCCATATCCCTGTCATTTGGAGGATGCTGGGGAGCTGGCAGAATGACAGATACGCCCGGCCCATCGTCCGTGCACCCCAAGCCAGGTCCGGGAGCTCCGGCAGCAGTCGCCCGCCCCTCCAGCCACATCCTCCCTATACTCAGGCCAGCCTGTGCTGGGGGGAGACCACAGCCTACCTTAAAATTCCTCTTCACATTTATGCCAATGTAGTTCTCCCCGGGGATGATGAGGGCATATGGTTCTAAGAGAACCTGGAAAGGTTCCACTGAGCCTTTCACCTCGATTTCCAGGACAATCACGTCATCCACAGAGTAGGAGGAATTCTTCAGGTTTTCCGGGTCCAAGCTGGACACAAACCCCCTGTGAGCTAAGAGCCAGTGCAGTCCGGGAGCACGGCCCTCACCTCTGTCCCTTATCTGTGGTCTTGTGAAAAGAAAGCACTCCCCTACCCGCAGCTCCTAAGCACCCTCACATCAGAGGCACGAGCCAACCAGTGACGGTACCGGGACAGAGTGCCCCCGCTACAGCGGCGCCCAGCCTGGGGTCCCCACGCGGGGCTGACTGCAGACTCACACCGACGTCTGCCCAGGGAGAGCTGGGCAGGGCCCCTCCTCAGTCGCCACCACCCAGGGCCTGGCAGCATGGCTGCCCTGTCTAAGGCTGAGTGGAGCCCAGCGAGCCGTTCCCCGCAGCTGAGCGCCTCGGGGCACTGGTGCCAGGGCGAGGCAGAAGCGCTCCCCTGTGTCAAAGCCTGCTGGGGGTCAGGGGCTCATTCACTCCTTGCTGTCGCTTCCCCCAGTATCCCCAAGGGGAAGGCAGGCCCCACTGCCCACCCCTCATGTAGGGCCCAGTCCCTGCTCACTTTATGGGGTCTGGGACCTCCTCTAGCACCATCTGGAGCACACTGTGAAAATCCCTGGGCTGCAAGACAAAGAGGACACCCTGAAAACAAACCACATTCCAGTCAGGCTTGCCTGGAGAAGCCGGGAGCCACGGCAGGAATTCCTTCTCCCCCTGGCCTAGCCGCCAGAGAGGCCTTCCAGAAAACACAGCGCTGCTCCCCTTCGCCACCCCCCATCCTAGGGAAAGAGGGGAGGCCTGCCAGGATGGGAGGCAGGACTCGGGGTGTGGGGGCCGCCGCAGTCCCAAGGCTGGCATTCCTACCCCAGCTGGGCCTGAGCGGACAGGAAGGACAGGCTCTGCAGACCCAGATGTGGCCTATCAGCAGTGTCCTCAACCGCAGGGAGCTCCACAGCCTCCCGCGACAGTGGGGCCGGGATGCCGGCTGGACAGGCCGGGGAGCTCTTGGGGCCCCCGAGCACCTCCTTCACACGAGGCCTCGCACAGGAAGCCACCAAGAGAACCCGGCCCTCGGCACCTGCACCACACTCTCGAGGGGCCGGGCAGAGATGGAACTGTCACCAACACCATGGAAACACGGAAGACACCAGAGCTGAGGAAAGGAGCCCAGGGCCCCGCCGCAGACGAGGTGTGTGCGCCATCGGGACCAGGCAGGACAGGCTGCTTTGTCGCCAGCCCCACTCGGAGCTAAGTCCCGGCCTTGGAGGGCGCCGGGACCTCATCAGGCCCAGCGGCTGCTTCAGCGTCACTAGAGAAGGATGGGGTGGGGGCGGGGGTGACTCCCAGGATGGCATCGTCTCTACCTCGTGAGGAGAAAAGCTCAGGATGAACTCGTGGTCGGCGTGGGGGCTGAGGACCCCCATGTCGGGCAGGATGGAGAAGGCCGTCTCCCTGTCGGGGTGGCACTTGAGGCTCTCCAGGCTGTAGGCTTCCCCGGGCATCAGGGGCTGCAGGTTGGGCTTCACCGTCTGCCAGTGGAAGGCCAGCTCCACGTGCCTGCGGGGGCAGGGGCGCCATGTCCCCAGTGCGCCAGGACCCCCTGCCTGGCTGGGCGCCACCCGAGAACAGGACGCGGGGGAGCATCTGGGGCAGGAAGTCCATGCTGGAGACCTCCGAAGAGACCTTCCCTCTCTCCACTACACCAGCCAGAGTGACGCAGGGAAAATGGTAAACACAAGGAATCGGGCTCTAACTACTAATAAGCTATAGATATCCAGAACATTTTCTACGGTGCCTCCTACAACATAAGAGCTCCAAACGTTTGCCCCCTGGACTCCTTGCTTTACCACCCTCCACCCCTCCAGCTGTGGCCTCCCAGGACAGCTCTGTCTGGAAGGGGTGTGCCCATGGGCTCCCAGCAGAGCAGGACAACCCCGTAGTGGTGGGGAGGTGGGACTCCGGCGCGCTGCTGATGGGGAGGGATGGCAGATGGGCATAGCTCATCACCTCGGGGGACAGATCCTTGTAAGGCCTGGGGTCACCAGGGAAGGTCTGTGCTAGTTTAATGGCCGTGCTCACAGGATGGGCAGGAACTGAACCCACCGGTCACCGCCTGCCTCATCTTGGAACCTGGCTGGCCTCCCCTCAAGGGCAGGGCAAGACCTCTCTGCAAAACTGCTCTGGGATAAGGATACTCCAGGATGATCTAGAACAACACCGTCTGATATAATGGACCTGTAGCTCTGGCCATCTTACATATCTGCTCTGTCCAACAGCATAGCCATGAGCTCCAGGTGTGGCTGGATTTAAATGTGACCGGTGCCACCAAGAAAGTGAGTTTTATTTTAATCTTAACTGATTTCAATTTCATGCGGCCACCGTGATGGGCCGTGCAAATCTGGGTTCTTCCAGCCTGTGCCCAGATTCCTTCCCGGCCCTTGGAAGGAACCTCTGGTGGCCTCGCTGGGACCTCCGGGCCAGGCGCAGGGGTCACTCACGTAACATTTCTAATAATCAGCTGCTTTCTAGCTGTGGACTGAAGGTTCTCGGGCTCAAAGCGTATGAAGTGCTGGGCTGTTAAGTCTGTGAGCTCTCCAGGTTCCGGGTGACTTTCTTCGCCAGAAATATAGATCAGATCCAAAGCAACCAGCTGCCCGATTCCTGACACGAAGATGATGAGGTTTCACCGGCGCTGAAATCAGGACTCTGTGGCCAAAGACCACGTGCACCCGGCCTTGACCATGGGCTCAGGAAGTGTGCAAGAAGGGGAACAGGGGCCACGAGCACCAGATCCTGTACCCGGACCTTCCCGGACCACAAGGAGGTGACTTTGATAACCTGGCACATAGCGGGCACTCAGTTAATGTTTGATGGATGGAAGGATGGAAGGACAGAAGGACAGAAGGAAGCAAGAAGGGCATCTCGGGGAAATGCAGCAGGATGCCCCTTCCAGTGCCACAGAACCTGGGGTGCCTCTAGTCATTTAAGTGTAAGTTTCTGGCAATTCCCCAAAGGAGATTGAGGTGTTTCAAAATGAAGAAATCAAGACTTCTTCCCAGGTTTCCATCTGTCTCCCACTAGAAGGTTCCCTGGGATGGTCCCAGAGGCCACACTGGCTTGGGTCTCCAACATCTGACCAGAGCAACAGGCCCCAAACCAGACCCCAGAGGCTGGGAGCCGCAGCAGCGCTCAGGGCGCCCCCCGAGAGAGGATGGGCTCAGCTGGGCCACGGCCAAGGCCAGGTGGCAGCTGCTGGAGGGAGGGTGCCCGCCAACCCTGGCCCCAGGCCCGGAGCACACACAAGCCCACCTACGGTCACCAGCTCCTTTATCTGGCAGTTGTCACACACAATGATGAAGGTCTGCTCTGCCTTTTCTAGGCTCGTTGGGAGGAACAGGACCTGGTGGAGAAAAGGGCTGCCCTGTTACCTCCCTCTTCCTCGCAGACACACCCCCCTCCCCTTGTTCTCCACTTTTCCCTTCTCTCCCTGCTCCCCGCTCCCGCCCCCAACCCCCAGCCTTCTCCCTAAGGCCAGGGGTTCTGCCAAGCCCCCCGCCCAGACGAATGCAGGAAGCATGTTGAAAGGCATGAAGAAAAAGTTCACAGAGACTGAGATACAAACAGCTTTTCAACCCCATTTGTGATAAAAGCAATGCAAATGAAAAGCACCCAGAAAAGGTTTGCACCCTTCATACTGGCGAAGAGCGGAAAGCCAGCAATCAGAAATGCAATGACAAGACAGCTGGAATTTTCTTCAACATCATCTGGAGGGAAAGGGAGGGGTCTGACTGGAAGAGATGAGGGGCACAGGTACGATGAGGTTGGCCAAGAGTCGATAAAATATTGACTCTATGCAAAGGACACAAGTGAGTGGCAAACTCACCATTTTTTTGTATATGTTTTAAAATACTCATGACAACAGGTTTTCCTTCCTTCTTTCTTTTATAAGAGTTTTTTCTGTTACATCTGATAACACACTGTACTGGTCAGGGTGTGAGGGAACAGACGCTCTGACACACTCACATGGTGGGCTTCAGGCAACACGTCTCACAGCGCTGACCAGCAGAGACCCTGGGGTCAGCAAATCTCCTTCCAGGCCTGGCACCAGCCGGGGGACTCATAGTTGGACAGAGTGAAATATGGAGTTGCCGAAATGGCCAGAGATCGGAAAGAATCTTCGTGGCCAGCAGTAGGGGACAACTGACCTGAGTCACCCAGGCACCCTGCAAATATGAATGCATTTCAAAACAAACCCCCAAACAATCAATAAATAAAATATATAAGGGGACGTCTGGGTGAGTCAGTCAGTTAAGTGTCTGCCTTCGGCTCAGGTCATGATCCCAGGGTCCTGGGAGTGAGTCCCTTCTTGGGCTTGCTGCTCAGCAGGGTGTCTGCTTCTCCCTCTGCCTGCCGCTTCCCCTGCTTATGCATGCTCTCTCTCTTTCTTGCTCTTTGGCAAATAAATAAATAAAATCTAAAAAAAAAAATACACAAGGAACGCCAAGGGGGAAAACCTCCCTTGGACTCCCATTGCTCCCTAGAGTTCTGCCGCTCCCCTCTTCCTTTCCCTGGGGATCACAGGAGGATGGGATGAGGGGATGTCCTGGCCTAGGCAGGGGTGGCCAGCCCCAATTCCTTAAAGCCATGCCACAAGGTACTGACAAGGCCTGGACCAGGCAAGGGGACCCAAGCCACTCTCCATCAGCAGATGAGGTCTGACAAAGCCCTACAAAGCCCTGAAGTCAGGCTTCATCTCAACCCCAAAAGCTAGGTTCTTATCAGGAATCAGACTGGTACAGATATGGAGAAGAAGGCATCACTCCAGGACTCCCACATGAGATGCCATCAGGCATTTGACACTGGAAAGCAGCTAATAAAGGAAGCCTTCCTTTTCACTGTGCTTCAGGCGAACCCCAGACCCATTAACTCAAAACCCTAGGACTGGGGCCAAGATACCGGGCGTGGGGTGCGTTTGTAAGATCTTCAGGAGATTGCACTAGGTAGTCGGAAAACCGTAGTGCTCTCAGCTCTCACTGCCTGATGGCACGGTGCAGTCCAGATCCCCTTCCCTAGAAACCAGGAAGCCTTCGCTCTTGAATGTCAGTGCCTCCTCCCACGGGCCAGCAGGAAGGCCGCATACACTTGCAGCTCAGAGTCTGGCCCCTGGACTGTTGCCTCGGGGAGAGTGAAGGGGTGGAGGAAGAGGGGCAAGGAGAGGGGCACCTGGGTCACTCAGGTGGTTAAGTGTCTGCCTTTGGCTCGGCTCATGACCTCAGGGTCCTGGGATCGAGCCCTGCACTGGGCTCCCTGCTCAGCAGGGAGTCTTTTCTCCCTTTCCCTCCTGCTCACTCTCTGTCTCTCAAATAAATACATTCTTAAAAAAAAAAAAAAAAAAGAGGCGTGGGGAGACGTCATCATTTCTCACGGACTGCGCTGGGGATCAGTGAGTAGGTACGATAAGCCGCAGGGACCACTGAAAGAAGCTGGTTAGGAAAAGACAAGCCCCACAGCCAGCAGATCCGAGTCTGAGCTTCTGCAGAGGTCCAGAAGAAGGCGGAAGGAAAGAAGACCTTGCCGACCATATAACTGAGAATGAAAGAGGAAAGAGAAGTCAAGGCCACTGTCACCTCCCAGGCACCAGATCTGGTGGGGGTCAGGGGGGTAACCAAGAGAGACCATGGAACCAAAGGAAGATTCCAGAAGCAGCTAAGATGGGCGGGGCTCCCAGGCTAACAGTGTGGACGAGCAGCATTGGGGGATCCTGACGGAATGCTTGGGCTGTCTACACTTGCTTTGTAAGAAGCATCATGAGATAATCAAATGACATCATCCCACAGACTGTAAGAACACCCTGCGACACAGAAATCATCCTGGAACGGGAGTGGGTCGTCAAGTCACGAAAACACAGGGGTGAATGAAATCATGTACGCGGCTGAAGAAACAACCGTGACCGATCGTAACGAGGAGCTCTGCGTCCTGTCTAACACCTACCTCCATGCAGATGGCCTGCCCCGGAGCCAGCTCAAACACCGAAGGCAGGATTCCAAAAGGAGGTTGCTCAACGAAGCCAACGGTTGCAATAGCCTTAAAGAAAAGTGGAAGGTTACACAAGGGCACGGAAGAGATTGTAAAATCCAGCCTCGGATTACACGTTTCTTTCCTCTGAACATGTATTTTGCAATCTGAAGGATCTTAAGGACGATCCAGTACACGGCCAATGAAGAAGCTGAGGCTCGCCCATTCCACGAGCACTCCCACCGCCTTCCCTGGGCCAAAGGCTCACAGAACACCCTGTGTTCTGACAGGAGCTGAGCGCAGATAGGAGGGAGAAGGAACACCACTGACGAGCGCTGCAGACAGGAAGCAGAATCATGAGATGAGGCCCCGACCTGGAGGAGGGCTCCTGAAGCACAGCCCTTCCCCCATCCCGGCGCCCTGGGTGCCCGCCCCAGGCCCAGACCAACCCCCAACTCTGAGTCCCAGAGTCAAGGAGAGCTGCCATCTTGCTGGCAAAGGAAGCCATCTCAGCACACTGGGGGCTCAAGCCCACACCTAGAGGACCCTGCAGGTAACAGAAGTGAAGTCCTCTGGCTCTATCCCGTCTCCCAGAGACACAGATCTGAAAAATAACAGCGTGAGCACGCCGCCCCTGCTGCCAGTTCCCAGGTCCAGCCAAGAGGCCGCGGGGAACCCTGGCCCAGCGCTGCCCGTCTTCCAACTGTTCTTTTCTTTCTTTCTTTCTTTTTCCAAGATTTTATTTTTTTTAAGTAATTTCTATGCCCCAAGTGGGGCTCGAACCCACAACCAGGACACCAAGAATCACATGCTCTACCAACAGAGTCCCTCCAATTATTCAGACTGGCAACGCAGATTTCTAGGTGAAGTCTCCCTAGTTTTAAGTGTTGTCCCCAAAACTGTTTTTGAGCACTGTGCCAAATACATACGCACAGAGAATTCAGCCAAAGGGCCGCCAATGTAGGACCCCGGATCTGTAGAAACGCTTGCCACAGTGACGCCAGAATGAAGGCGTTAACGCAGTGACACCTGAGCCAGGCTTGGAAGGATGAGGGAGGTGACACAAGCCACCCAGGTGACACAGGTGTCCGTGGTGGGACAAGAACCACAGCGCTTGGTCTCCGTACATGTTGGTGATGGCCGTTGGGCAAGAGAGACGTCCCACCATTCTTTTGCCTGTGGGTCTCCAATCACAGGTGCACCCCAGCAAGTTCCGCGTGGGACGGGGGGGGCGGGATCCCCTGCGTGGCTTCACTCTTGCTCCAGGCAGCCTTCATCACCCACCTTGAAACTTGGTGGCGGCCAGCTCTTCTTAGGCATGATGCAGAACTTGCCGACGCTGAAGCCCACGTTTTTGCAGACGAATCTGGTTATCTTCATTCCCCCGATGAGGCAGTAACCGCAGTCCAACACTGGCGACACTGCAACCATAGGAGAAGATGCACAACAGAAATAACATGTCGCTCTGCAGAGGCCCTGTTGTCCTATGTCCCTGAGGTCCAGCCAGAGCTCAGAGCAGCCGTGGAACGAGGGAAGGAGGCAGGAGCAGAGAGGGGACCTGCTCTAAGCCCTGCTGCAGCCACATGGCAGCCACTGGTCTCCAGGCACTGCAGGCTAGATCAGCAGGAATCCGTGCTCACTGTTGACTCAGGTCTCAGCCGGGGCCTTGGCTCAGTGTGGCGCAGGCCCACTCGGATCTGGGAGCCAGCAGAGCCCGTGCACGGTCTAGCTAGGCTGCTGGCCTTCCCTCCTGCTCTGTGTGATTCTGAGCCAGCCTGCACCGGGAGGTAGGACAGCTGGGGCCTGACACGGTGGAAGGCTGTAGGGAAGCTGCTAGCCAGTGCCTCCTTAGGCCCCGGAGGCCCCGGCTGGGGGGACCAAGTCATATGCTGCCACAAAGGGGCCCTGTGGGCAGACGGTTTTTACAGGGGTTCGTCAACTCGAACTGAATCCCAGGGAGGGCAGAGCACACACTCACACGTCAGCACTGGGGGTGGCCTCCGGGCCTGCAAGGGGATCAGGAGTGTGTGCGCTGACTGGGTCTCAACTAAGATAAAGTCGTCAAAATCCCCAAGACAGTCGGGAAAAAACTGGACAATGTACTGGCAGGTCATTCCAGGAGCCACCATTCCGCCTTTTCCTGGGAACATCCCTGTGCATGACGGAAGCAACAGATGAAGACCTGGGGTCAGCCAGCCCCTGGGGCTTGGGTTCAAGTGCTCAGGGTGGCAACCGGAGGGCAGAGGTAGACCCCATCCCAGCTGGGCTCCTCCACGAGTAGATGCCTTCCCGGCCAAAGCTGTGCCGATGCCAGGATCCCCAAGGGTATGCAAAGGGTCAGGCTGCTAGGGCAGGGAATCCGGGGGAGAACACCAGGGCCCGGGCAGGTGGGTGGGGAAGTGATATGGTCCACCTGGAATAGTTAGGGGAGGAATGCCTGGCCTGGTTTCTCAGAACTTATTCTGTGGCCAGCAGAGAGCTGTTTGAGCTTCCAAGCATGGCTGGGAGGGGAATGGCATGACCAGAGCTATTCTTGAGAAAAGCACTGTGTCGTGGAACCTGGAAGGCTGGCTGGGAAGGCCCCACACTGGTTTAGGTGAGGAATGAGGACAGCCTGACTGGGGGCAGTGCAAGCATGGAGGGTGAGCAGAGGGCAGGCCCAGGGCCTGGAGGGGGTGCCCGGAGAAAGGGGCTGCAGGACTCAGAGACATCACCAGGAGGATGGGTGGGAGGTGGGCAGGCTCTCCGCAGAGCGGAAGGGCCCCAGGGACTGCTACGGGAAAGGAGGACCCAGGCTTACCTGGTGGTCAGGTGGGCCTGTGCCAGGAGCAAGCCCCACATGCATTTTGAGGTGGTCCAGACCAGTGCAAGGCTGACTCACCCAGTCCCAGGGAAAAGTACGGTGTAGAAGGCGGGAGGACTCGCAGGTAGCGACTGGTCGCGGTGGTATTCTGCAGGGAGATCACCGTCTGCCCAAAGGTCAAGGGAGTTCTTTTAGATAGCAACGCACATGGCCAAGTAACAAGAGGCACAGATCAACTACATAATATAGAAAGGGGGTAAAGGTGCAGATGAAATGAGTCTGGGCTGGGGGATGGGCACATGGGGATTCATCACGCTCCTCTATCTACCTTAGATTATATAGGAAAAAATAAAATACAAAGTGACCACGAAGAGGGGAACAGATCTAACCTGTGCTTTGCCCTCTTTAAAACAAGACCTACTGTTTGTTGAGCATCTGCCATGTGCCCCTCCCCAACCTCACAATAGCCAAGATAATGTGGGAGCGATCTCTATTTTACCCTGAAGAAGCTGAAGTTCTAAGAGGCAGCTTAACCAGTAAATAACAGTCTTGATATCTGAGCCCAGGACACCTAGCTCCAAAGTCCTGCCCACCTGGCTTCTAACTTTGCTGGCTTCTTCCCCACATAGCCCTTTGGGTCACTCCTGCCCATGGGCTGCCCAGAGGTGTTCGTGGGTGCCTGTGTGACTGGATTGTAATTGGGCCTCCCTCTACCACTCAACCTACGCAAAGCCTATTAAACCCTATCTTCTCTTCTCCCTCCCTCAGACTGGGAGCCCCTCAGTGGCACGGCCTGCGACTCACACACTCCTAACCCCCACCAGAACTCTGCACAGGGCCTAGAACAAAAGAAGAACTCAAAACATGAACATATCTCTTGCTTCTCTTTGTGAAATATTATACTAGAAAAAAATGTATAAATTATAACATGACAAAAAGCACGTTTTTTCCATCACCCAGCCTAAGAAAAAAAACATTAAAAATACAGATGAAGCCCTAACCCCAGGCCCCTTGCCCTCCACCAGATAACAGCTACGTAAATGTGAAATATGTGTCTTCATACTTTTACCCATGGTCTGTATTCTTGCATCAACACTTGTCCATTTTTAGCCAATGCAACATTTGCACCAGTCCATCTGTAAACCACACCCAAGTGTGGAGAGACCCATATTATGGTTTTAATCTTCATTACTCTGTTATTAATGATGATGAGCATTGTTTCATATGTTTATTTGCTATCTGGACTTCCTCTTGTATGAGTTGTCTTTCCATATCCTTTTACCATTTGCCATTGTATACGTTGTCTTTCTCTTATTGCTTTGTAGCAGTTCTTGATATATTCTGAGTACTAATTCTTTATAAGGTATATGCTGTAAACATCTCCATGTTTATAACTCATGTTATCTTTAGATGTACAGTTTCTAAAATTTTAATGTAAAATTTATCAACATTTTGTGGTTTGTGCTCTGTTCCCAGAAATCTTTCAATATCTTCTATATTTTCTTCTTTAAATTCTGTTTGAGGGGAGCCTGGGTGGCTCAGTCAGTTAAGAATCCAACTCTTGTTTTAGGCTCAGGTCATGATCTCAGGGTTGTGAGATCGAGCCTGCGTTGGGCTCTGTGCTGGGTGTGGAGCCTGCTTAAGACTCTCTCTCTCCCTCTCCCTCTGTCCCCACCTCTTTTTCTCCCTCTCTTAAAAAAAAGATAATTAAATTCCACTTGAAAATAAACAAATAAATTTTGTTTGAGGTCTTTGCTAAAAAGTGCTTTGCGTAGGGTATGGAGTGAGGTAGGGATTAACTTATTTTTCATAAGCAAGGATTCTCTCTCGGTTTTGTCTCTTCAGGGGTGCACATGTGCATGGGACAGCCAGAGCAACATGTGTGCTTCCCTTCATCAGGCTGGCGTTCCCTCAGACACGGGGCCAGCTGCACCCACTCCTCAGATCCATGCTGAAGGGGTTCGTGGCGGCCACCACTCCTCCCGTCCACTACGGCATCAAGAGAGCCCTGCTCCAGTTACACAAGGCACATCTCTGACCGGTAAAAGGCAGGAGATGGGGGCGCCTGGGTGGCTCAGTTGGTTAAGCGACTGCCTTCGGCTCAGGTCATGATCCCGGAGACCCAGGATCGAGTCCCACATCGGGCTCCCTCCTCAGCGGGAAGCTTTCTTCTCCCTCTCTCACTCCCCCTGCTTCGTGTTCCCTCTCTGGCTGTGTTTCTCTCTGTCAAATAAATAAAATCTTTAAAAAAAAAAAAAAAAAAAAGGATGTGAGTCTGGAGTTGGCTTTCCTGCCAGTGTGGTGGTAATTAGAACTCCAGCTGGTGGGAAGTCGGGTGTGAGGACCCCCGGGGCATAGCAACCACCGTGGCTTTCACCCACAGTCAGCTGAAAGGAGGTGCAGGGGGAGGAGGGGCCCCGGAACAGGGGGAGGCTTTGCTGCCTGCAAGTTTTGGGCCAGTGATAATAATGAGGACCATAGAATGGGCTGGCTTTCCTTACTGACACTGGAAACCCCAGAGGGAAAAATGACAGGCTCAGGGCTGCGAACTGCCAACTCAAGGCCCACTGGGAAGACATTCCTTGAATTCCTGGGTTACACACAGTTTGCCCCTGGTGCATGTGTGTGGGGCACACGCCTGTACACGCAGGCCCACACACGCATTTCTCACTTGATTTGGCTTGCCATTTTTCACCTAGTATTTCTGTACCTATGTTCTTTATTTTTTTCTTTCAAATGTCTTTTTTAAGTTACCAAAATATTGAAAGGAAAAAAAAAGAGCAAGTATATGAGACCTATAGCCCCCTGGCTTACAAGGTACAGGTCTCTATTCCCACCACAACCCTTCAGCCTTCACACTCACAGGCTGGATCTCATCTGCTCCCACCTCGGGACAGAGAAGCTCTTTTGCAACTTCCAGAGGCTGGGAGTATACCCATGTTCTTAAGCAAGTCTGGTGCATGTTTTTCATTGTCATAGCTCCTTATCTGGCTTTGGGGTCAAGGTAATATTAGGCTCTTTCTGGTTCCTCTACAAAATACTATAAACTGGTTGGCTTAAAAACAACAGAAAATTATTTCTCACAGCTCTGGAGGCTGACAAGTCCAAGATCAAGGTGCCAATATGCTCACATTTCGGTGAGGTCCCTTTTCCTGATTCACCTTATCACCCATGCACCTTCTTTCTGTGTTCTCAAAGTGGTCAAAGGGGCAAGGAATCTCTCCAGAACCTTATTTACAAAAGCACTAATCCCATTCATGAAACCCCACCCTCATGACCTAAGAGCCTCCCAAAGGCTCTACCTTCTAATACCACAGGATTTCAACATAGAACTTTTAGGGGACATGAACATTCAGACCATAGTTGGCTCATCATCTAATAATGAGGGTATATTCCTTCTTCTTCTAATCTCTGAAACAGTTTATATATAATAGGGATTAGCTTAAATGGTTGGTGGTGTGCACCTGTAAGATGCTAGAACTAGTTTCTTTTGCTAGAAGGTTTGTGATTTTTTAGTTACTTTCATCAAAGTTGGATCCCTGCATAGGGTAGAGTCAAAAGTTTTGAAAACAGAAATTCTGCTTTCTTCCTGTGAATCCGTCTCCTGCCATTTCCTGTAATACTTTTTCCTCCCACTGGTTGATTATTTCAGAATATGCCTCCATATGGCATGATATTTTTCTTAATTTGTATGCATTAATTATGGAAGCAAGATATGGACATTCTCTCTTTTTTTCCCCATATCCAACTCACCATATGATATGCCCTTCCTATCCCCCATCTTCCCAATATAAGCTGTATCATACTACTTGGTTAGTACAGTAACTGATATTTGCATTATTGTCACTCTATAAATGATACAGCTGAGCATGAAATTGCCCCTTGTATAATTATTATCCATCCAGAGTTAATAATCAGTTGACTATTTTGCTTAATATGTACTTAATTAATAATTCAATCTCCCTGCATTACTCTAAAAATCTCTTCCCAAGATGGCTGGATGTATCAGGGACTCTTAATGATGTCACCCCCATATTACAATACACTGTAGCAGACTGTATCTCTCTTTTTGGGAAGCTAGTTCTGGGGAAAACAGCCACTGGGCTGGGAGGGGAAGGGACGAGAGGAAAGGAACTAACATGTAGACAAGCCCCCGTGAGAAGCCTACAGGGAGAGGAACTGAGATCTAGGCTGAAAACCAGCATCAACCACCAGACACGTGAGTGATTGATACTTCAGACACTTTAGCCTCTAGTCTTCTGGTTAAGACTCCCAGCATCTCAGTAGAAACAAACTGTTCTCACCGTGTTCTAGCTGATCAGTAAGCAAATGCCTATTTTACTAAGTCCTGAAGCAGTTTGTTACATGGATATACTAACTGGAACACTGAATATATTAAAAGAGATAATAGTGAAAGTGGCCCTTGAAACCATGCCAGAAAGAATGATTTTAAGTACTTCTTTTTTCTATCAAGTGCTTTTAGCCACAGATGTTGTTCTTAAGCTCCAGAACATAATACATCTGGGATATCTGCCTTCCGCTGTATAAGTACTTAGAATCCTGCCACCGGACATCCACTTACCATGGAGCTCCGACCCTGAGCCTCACTACAAAGCCACTAGAGGCAGAGATTTCCAAAAGTAGAATTTGATTCCAAGATTCTTCAGATGGTTGTGGGAGAAGGGAGCCACAACCAGGGAAGGGGAGGATGCAGTGTGGAATTCGGGTAGAATTAGAGGCATCAGTATAGTCAAGATTTTAAATACTAGGCAGCTGTGTGTGGACACAGGCATGCACACGTGTGTACATACATTTGTCTATATACGGTTGGATCTAAGCAACTGCTCTTTTCCCCAGCTTTGTCTGTTGAAAGGACCCACAGGCGATGACACCCCAGCAGCAAATAGCAGGTCTCGTGTCTAGTGCTGAGTCCCTGGTTTCTAAATATCAAGTTTCTGTGTTCTCCACAAAAAGGAAGCAGGGCGTCTTAGAAACTGATTCCGGAACTGGGACAAAGTAAGAACAAGATGAACCTGGAACATCTTATAATGCAAGAATGCAAGGAAGTGCTCACACACACACACACACACACACACACACACGGCCCAAAACCCCACAAAAGAACATAGGAAACCCCCACTGCGGAACACTTGTAAGATCCCCACTGGACTAATCTAGGATAATTACAGAAACAAAATGAATATTGACTTTAAATGAACTCATTTTAGGCTAGACTAACATAACTTGGTTATTTAGAATGATTCTAAGTAGATGTGCCCTTGAATGTTGGCCCAGAAAATGAACTCTATGCAAAAAGCTAGTCGGTTTAACAGTACTACTAGGATACATGTCTTGAAAAAGATGAAATAATCAATTAATCAAAGGGTAAAAACCCAATTACTTCACTAAGATTGACCGAACTGATCCTTAAGATATATGCTCTTGATTAGATCCATGCTAACCAAAAAACTGGGTACAAAATAGGTTCTAAATATTTCTTAGAATATTTATAATTACCCTGATATATTTTGCACTCCTCCACTGTCAGATGTTCAGGTATATGAATGTCGCTATTCTGCCAATATCAAACTGACATCCCCCAATGATTCTGCATCAGAGAATAAAGTCCTTCTGGTTAAATTCTCTCCTTTAGGAACTACTGACCAAAAAGGGGAAGAATTGAGAAATTTTCATAAGGACAATGGTTCAGACCTGGACAATGGTTCCGATTTGGACTAAATACTAGATGATTCACTGTTCCCAGACTACAAGTTTTTTCTCCGTTCTCTCAGTTATAAATTTGCTTTTGCCTTTGTTCACTGACAACAGTATACTGACTCCTATTCCTCAGAGGAGCATGCAGATAACAAACTTCTCTGAATGATTCTTTGACAACATCCCTCTACACATGAGTCTTCCAGTCCATGAACATAGTATATTCAGTAGTGAGCTGCTGAGTGTTTAATGGCAGGCCCGTGGGGGAGGGAGAGCCCTGATTTGATAGTATTTGTTGATTTCCCTGGTGGGAATACTCCCACTGTGGTGGAGTTCAAGATACCATCACTGAACATGGAGCTGGGGAGAGAGGTGCATGGTCAGCTCTCAGGCGCTACTATGGTCTGGCTCCAACATACCACTGGGTATGCATCTATTCATTGATTTGGGTCTCCTCTAATTTCTTTCAAGTACATTTTTAGTTCTCTGTCAAATCCCTGTACATATTTATTTAAATTTATTCCTGAGGCTCCTAGGTGGCTCAGTCCTTATGCGTCTGCCTTCAGCTCAGGTCACATCCAGCTCCCTGCCAGGCGGGAGGCCTGCTTTTCTCTCTTGCGCTCGCCTTCTTGTGTTCCTGTTCTCGCTCTCTCTCTTTCAAATAAATAAATAAAGTATTTTTTATAAAGATTTTATTTATTTATTTGACAGAGAGAAACACAGCAAGAGAGGGAACACAAGCAGAGGGACTGAGAGAGGGAGAAGCAGGCTTCCAGCTGCCAAGAGGGAGCCCGATGTGGGACTTGATCCCGTGGCTCCAGGATCATGACCTGAGCCAAAAGCAGTCGCTTAACCAACTGAGCCACCCAGGCGCCCTAAATAAAGTATTTTTAAAAATAAAATAAATTTATTCCTAAATTTTATTTTTTAATGCACTATAAACAGTATTTTAAATTCATTTTATAATAATTTGCTCTGGCACAGAGGAATAAAATTGGGTTTTGTATATTGACTTTGTGTCTAAAGACTTTCAATAAATTCACTTAATTTTCTTTAACTCCAAAAAGTTATCTGTCGGTTTATTTGGATTTTCTAGGTACCCAATAATGTCATCTGTGAATAATAGCAGTTTTGTTTTTGTAAATACCTTTTGTCAAATTATGAAGCTTTTATCCTATTCCTAGTTTGCAAAGAGGTTTTTTTTTTTTTCCTCAAGATTGCATTTATTTATTTGACAGAGAGAAACACAGCTAGAGAGGGAACACAAGCAGAGGGAGTGGGAGAGGGAGAAGCAGGCCTCCCACTGAGCAGGGAGCCCAATTTAGGGCTCCATCCCAGGACCCTGGGATCATGACCTGAGCCAAAGGCAGACACTTAAGGACTGAGCCACCCAGGCACCCCTGCAAAAAGTTTTTTTTTTTTTTTAATTATGACTAGATATTACATTTTGTCTGCATCTAGTGAAAAATAACTTTATGAGTTCTCTCCCTTATTATGTTAGGGTGGGGAATTCTACTTGTTGTTTTTCAAATGTTAGACTAACTTGGCACTGCCGGATCCAAGGAACTTGGTCGTAATATTGATCATTTTTAGATAAAGCTGAATTCAGTTTGCTAATGTTTTGCCAGGAAATGCTGCAGTTCTCTTCGTGACAAAGTTTAGCCTTTCTTATAATAATCCTTTTCAGGTTTGGGTATCAAGATGATGCTTGTTTCATAACACAAGTTGGGCTGTGTTCCCTTTTTTTCTATTCTCTGTAAGGCTTTATAAAAGATCATCACATCTCTTCCTCATAGGTTAGAAAGAATTCACTGGTGAAGCCACCAGGGCCTGAAATTTTATTGGCAGAAAGGTCTGTCGTTGTTGTTTTTTAAGGAGGCTCCACACTAGGAGACCGAGAGAGAAAAAAGTGTTAAAATCTCCTACATGTTTGTTATTATATCTGTTTTTCTTCCAGTCTTGTAAAATTGTACTTACATATTGATGCTCAATCATTAATGTGTATAGATTTTAGAGATTTTGTTTATTTATTTGTGAGAGAGAGAGTGCAAGCAGGGAGAGCAGCAGGCAGAGGGAGAAGCAGGCTCCCCGCCAAGCAGGGAGCGCCGTGCAGGACTTGATCCCAGGACCCTGAGATCATGACCCAAACTGAACGCAGCTGCTTAACTGACTGAGCCACCCAGACCCACAGTCCTTCTCTTTTAATTGCAGTGCCTGGTTCATTTACATGTCATGTAATTGTTGCTTTTCACTCCTTCTTGCATTTTCCCACTTCCTTATGGGTGCCATTTTCTTCTGGCTGAAAATTCCTTTGATGCAGATCTCCTGGTGATAATGACTATTATTTGGCTGTGAATTATCAGGTTTTGTCCGAGAATGTCTACCTTCTATCTTCATTTTTGAAGAATATTTTCACTAGGTTTACAATTCTAGATCGAAAGTTACTTTCTTTCATCACTTTGAAGCTTCCATTCCAAGTATTTTCTAGCTTCAATCATTTCCATTAGAAGGTGGTGGGTCTCTTTTCTCTTGATGGTTTAAGTTGGAGCCTCCCCTCCTTTTCTTTGGCTTAGGACAGAATTTCACTAAATATGCCTGGGTATGATTTTTTTTTTCATTTTATTCTGCTTAGGGTTGTTAGTGCTTTACTCTATGGCTTGATGTCCTCGTTACTATTGGATCCCTGTCATCCACTACATCTTCCAACCCTGCTCTTTCCCTTTCTCTCTCTGCTCTCTTTCTGGGACTTCAATTACACAATAGACCTGTTTACTAGGTCCCATATTTTAAAATGCTACTTTCTGTATTTTTCCTTCTTTTTTCTCTTCATGCTTTAGTCTGGATCATTTCTACTGACCTCTCTGCAGGCTTTCTATTCATTTAATTCGCTGGTAAGCTCTATTACTATTGACTAATGTCAGTACTAGAATTTTTATTTCTTGTAGATTCTTATCCTTTAGGTTATCTAGTTAAAGTAGTGCCATAACTGGAGATTTCCCTAACACATGTATATTCTAAATGATTGATTTTGATAGTAGATTTACAAAAGTTACAAAAATAATCCAGAGAGTTCCCATATGCTGTTCACTCACCTTCCCCTTATGTTAATAGTTTCATAACAAGAGACTCATGACCAAACCTAAGAAATTGTTTATGAACAATGACTCTTAGAATACTGAAAAAATGAAATAAATTATTATAAAAAATATAAAAACTAAGTTCAGAGAAAATATGAAAAAAAATCTAAACCTAAGAAATTAAGCTTCCTACAATATATTAACTAAACTACAGAATCTATGTAAACTTTTCCAATTTTTCCACTAACTTCCTTTTTCCATTGCTGGATCCAGTCCAAAATCTGAAATTGCATTAGGTTCCCATGTCTTTCTGATCTGTGAATTCTTTAGTCTTTCTTTGTTGCCCATGACCTTGAGCCTTTCTCTCTTTTTTTTTTCCTCTCTTACACTGTTGGTGGGAACGCAAGTTGGTGCAGCCGCTTTGGAAAACAGTGTAGAAATTCTTTTAAAAAATTAAAAATAGAGCTACCCTATGACCCTGCAGTTGCACTACTAAGTATTTACCCCAAAGACACAGATGTAGTGAAAAGAAGGGCCATATGTACCCCAATGTTCATTGCAGCAATGGCCACAATCGCCAAACTGTGGAAAGAGCCAAGATGCCCTTCAACAGATGAATGGATAAAGAAGATACAGCCCATATATACAATGGAATATTATGCCTCCATCAGAAAGGATGAATACCCAATTTTTGTAGCAACATGGGCTGGATTGGAAGAGATTATGCTGAGTGAAATAAGCCAAGCAGAGAAAAGTCAAATATCATATGGTTTCACTTACTTGTGGAGCATAAGGAATAACATGGAGGACAGTAGGAGAAGAAAAACAAATGTGAATTGGGGTAAATCAGGGAAGGAGATGAAACATGAGAGACTCTGGGCTCAGAAACAAACTGAAGGTTTTGGAGGGGAGAGGGTGGGGGGGATGGGAGATCCTGGTGGTGGGTACTGAGGGCACCTATTGCATTGAGCACTGGGTGTGGGGCATCAACAATGAATCTTCGGACACTGAAAAAATAAAGTTAAAAAAGATTTTATTTATTTATTAGGGGTGGGGGGCAGCAGGAGAGGGAGAGAGAATCTGAAGCTGATTTGTGTTGTGCATGGAGGCCCATGTGGGGCTCAGATCCACAACATGAGATTAAGACCTGAGCTGAAACCAAGAATCAGATGTTTAAATGACTGAGCCACCCAGGCGCCCAGCCTTGAGCCTTTTAAAGAGCACTCATCAGTTATTTTATGTAATGTCTTTCTAGAATGGCATTCAATTGGGTTTGTCTAATGTTTACTCTTGATTAGACTGAGGTTATGCATGGTTTGCAAGAATACCACATAAGTGATGTGCCCTTCTCAGTACGTCATATTGGGGGCATATGATATCAAAGTGTCTTATTAGTGGTGATGTTAAAATTCATCACTTGGTCAAAGTGGTGACTGCCAGGATTCTCTATTGCAGAGAGGAATTCTTGAGGATTTCTCTCCCTCTCTCTCTGCCCCTCCCTGCATTTGCAGGTGCTCTCTCTCATTCTCTAAAATAAATGAATAAATCTTTAAAAAAAAAAAGAATGATAGATTTGCAAGTGCTCTTTAAACTGTAAAGTACTGGGGAGCCTGGGTGGCTCAGTTGGTTGAGCGACTGCCTTCAGCTCAGGTCATGATCCTGGAGACCCGGGATCCAGCCCCGCATCGGGCTCCCTGCTCGGCGGGAAGCCTGCTTCTCCCTCTCTCACTCCCCCTGCTTGTGTTCCCCCTCTGGCTGTGTTTCTCTCTGTCAAATAAATAAAATCTTTTAAAAAAAAGAAAACTGTAAAGTACTATATATATAGTATATATTATTATATATAAATAAATAGTAAAATTATAAATATATATTAGGGATCTGTCATGAAAACTGTCATGATCAAACCTGGCGAGCAGAACTGGCAACTACTAAGCTTGGTCTTGCTCTGATTCCCTAGAATGGTGTAGTCTAGTGTGAAAATGAAGGAAACTGAGGAAGAAGGAATCAGCACAGTCTCTATAACTACTCCCAGAGGAATCACTGGATATGTGGTTAAGTGAAACAAGCAAGACTGAGGACAGTAAGAAGGAGTGGGAGCTCAAATATACCCATATATGTACTTAGGATTCCAAAAAGAAACAGTGGAAGAGCATTACCAGTATGGGTAAGGAAAGCATAAGGAAGTGGGGAAAGGGATATGAAGTGAACTTTCTTTTTTTAAAGATTTTATTTATTTATTTGGCAGAGGGAGAGAGGACACAAGCAAGGGGGAGCACAGGCAGAGGCAGAGGGAGAAGCAGACTCCCTACTGACCAGGGAGCCCGATGCAGGGCTTGATCTCAGAACCCTGGCACTACGACCTGAGCCAAAGGCAGACGCCTAACCAGCTGAGCCACCCAGGTGTCCCCAAACTTTCTTTTTAAATAGAAAATCACAGCTAATAAATGCAGAAGGAATAACAAAATTAGAAATCACCGTTTTGTAACACTTAATTTTATTTAAAAAAATGGATCGAGGTAATAATCCTCCAAGGCTTCTAAAGCCAATACATGAAAGGTTGATTAAAAAAAAAAACTTTATAAATGATGGATCATGCTCACAACATCCAAAACCACTCTTCCCTGGTAATAGGAAAAGCAGACACACTTCTCCTGATGGGATGCAATAAGGAATGCACAGTACCACCAAAATATTACTCTCACCAAAAAAGAAAAAAGAAACTGAGCATGAATCTAATCAAACATCTACATCTAAACTATAATTTCATAGAAAATATGAATAAAAGAACATGTTTAATGACATCACAATAATGCAATTAGCCAAATCTAAGAGGTAAGAAAATATACTTTCAATAAACAGATGGTATTTTTAAAGAGCAGGTACAGGAATTTCTGGTCCAAGATGGCAATGTAGGAATACCCAGAACTCACCTCCTCCACAGATGCCCTAAATCTGCACCTGAGGGCCAACTGCACAGCTTCTGTACAGTAAAAGATAGAGACCACATAGATGGCACAGCAAGAGATGGGAAAGAGTGAAAGAGTCACCGTGGGAACTGCTAGCCTTGATGCTGCAAGCTGTAGCAGGGAGGGACAGTACCGAAGGCACAATTAAAAAAAAAAGATGTAGCTCAAAAGGGCAACTATAATATAAAGGATCCAGTCCTAGAACTCTGCTGAACCATGGGAGCTACCGAAACCCCTCAGTTGGCAAGCCCTACAGTTTACATTCCCTTTTCACCTTAATAGCAAGGACAAGAGCAGGGTCTGGGCACCACAGCTGGCCTGCTGCCTCACTGGACCCCCAGCAGCTGCCAGCCCAAGCTATCCCACCAAGGTGGCCCCGACACATTGCACATCAGGGCACCCTTGGTCAGTGCTCACTATATCTCCAGCCATCTTGTAAAGGTGACACAAGTTCAAAGCACCCTGGAACACTCCAAGCTGTCACCAACCTCTGCTCTAGATTTGCCAGGGCACCCCTGCACAAAGTGCTCCAAGAACCCTTGGTCCATGCCCGCCTCAGCACCAGCTGTCTCATCAAGGTATCCCTGTGCAAAGTACCCCAGGACACTACCAGGGCACCCCTGTACAAAGCATCCTGGGACAACCTAGCTTGCACCCACGTCAGCTTCAGCTGTTCTCTCTGGGTAATCTCCAAACAGAGAGCCCTAGGATCCCTCAGGTTATACCCACTTCACCTTCAGCTATCCTGCCAAGGTGCCCTCTGCACAGAGGTCCAGGACCACCCCAGACTGCACCCACTTCAGCTCCAGCCATCCCACTAGGACAGTTCCAGCATGGAGTGTGCTAGGATCCCCAGCCCATGACAGCCGCGGGTCTGGCCAACTAGCCTATTAGAAGGTGGGGGAGGGATAGTAAAATATTTTTTCAACTGAGAAGGCACTTTGAGACTAGAAAATGAAGCAGTTGACTCTATGTAGTTTAGAGATTTTTATCAGGGTAGATCACCAACAGGGAAGATTCATGGGGGCAACATTCAGGCAGCCACATGGCTATTTTCCACAAAGTCTGGATCTTAGTCCACAGATTTTATAAAGTGAAGGGACATGCAGAAAAGCTCTATAGTGAGATCAAAGGATTTGCATGCACCTAATTGACATCTAACCTTTAATTAGATCTTGTGGTACCAGCGGTGCATCAGGAAGGGGAAAGACTATGGTATCTCTATCAGATTCACGGGAGGCCAAAGCAAGCTTCCCCCATCCCAGCCTTGGTAGGCATTTCTAAGGTGTGTCTACACAGGGGCTCAGAATGCATAGCCCCAAGACAGGTAATCTGCAGAACATGATCAAGATGGAGGGCCAAAGATGAAGACAGTCTTGTCAGCATTCCTACACTCTACAGTCACTAGGCACACACAGTCTACATAGCGGATGACCATACGAAGATCATCCCTTCAATTTTAGGAGAAGTATCTATTCCACCTAATTTGTAGAAACAAATATAGGAACTCAAGCAAAATGAGGAGATAGGAATATGTTCCAACAAAAGAACAAGACAAAACCTCAGAAAAAGAACTAAATGAAATGAAGATAGACAATGTATCTGAAAAAGAGTTCAAAGTAATGGTCATAGAGAAGTTCGCCAGACTGGAGAGAAGGGTGGTGAAACTCAGTGAGAACGTCAACAAAGAGAAAGAAAACATGAAAAAGAATCCACCAGAATTGAAGAACACAGTAACTGAAGTGAAAAATACACTAGAGGGGATCAACCACAGATTAGTGGATACAGAATGATCAGCAATCTGGAAAAAAGGGTAATGAAGAACAATCAAGTTGAACAACAAAAAGAAAAAAAAAGAAGGCAGGTTGAGGGATCACTCAGTTTCTAGTGAGCAAATATTAGCATTACAGGGTTATAAGAAAGAGAAGGGAAAAGGGGGTAGAAAACTTATTGAAAATATAATAGCTGAAAACATCCCTGAAAGGGGGAAAGAAATAGATGTCAAGCTCTCTGACACACAGAAAGTTCCAAATAAGATGAACCTAAGGAGCTCTACACAATGACATGTAATGATTAAAATGTCAGATTAAAGATAAAGACAGAATTTTAAAAGCAGCAATAGGGAAGCAAGTAGTTATGACAAGGGAACTCCCATAAACCTATCAGGTGATTTTCAGCAGAAACATTGCAGGCCAGAAGAGAATTGCATAATAGATTCAAAGTGTTGAAAGTTAAAAACCCACAATCAAGAATATTCTACCTAGCAAGATTATCATTCAGAATTGAAGGAAAGATAAAAGGTTTCCCAGAAAAATAAAAGTTAAAGGAGTTCATCACCACAAACAGGTCTTAGAAGAAATATTAAAGGGACTTCTTCTTTTTAAGTGGAAAAGAAAAAGTCATAATTAGAAATAAAATTATGAAAGGAAAAAATTTTATGAGTAAAAGGAAACACACAGTAAAGGCAGTGTAGTCATCACTTACAAAGCTAGTATGAAGTTGAAAAGACAAAAGAAATCAAATTAATTATATTTTAAACATTAGCAGGGAACTCACAAAACTAAAAAATGTAAACTACAATAACTTATACATAAAAAGTGGAGAGGAGAGTAAAAATGAAGCTCTTTTACAATGTGTTCAAATTTAAGTGACCATCAACTTAATATTGATTCTATGTACTTAGAATGTTATATTCAAACCTCGTGGTAACCACAAACCAAAAACCCATGATACATAAAAAAAATGAAGAGAAAGAAAATCCAGCTTCACGTTAAAGAAAGTGATCGATCACAAGGGAAGATATCAAAAGAAGAAAGGAACAGAGAAGAACAACAAAAATAACCAGAAAACAATTAATAAAATGGCAATAAGTTCATATTTATCAATAACTACTTTAAATGCAAATGATCCAAAAGCTCCAATCAAAAGACACAGGGTGACACATGGATAAAAAACAAGACCACTCTATATGCTGCCTACAAGAGACTCACTTCAGAATGAAGACACATACACAATGAAAGTTAAGGGATGGAAAAATACATTCCATGAAAATGGAAGTAAAAAAAAAAAAAAAAAGAGCCAGGATAGCAAAACTTATATCACAAAAGAGACAAAGAAGATCATTACATAATAATAAAGGGATCAATATAATAAGAGGATATAACAATCATAAAAGTCTATATGCTCAATATTGGAGCATCTAAATATATAAAGCAAATATTAACAGACATAGAGGGAGAAACTGACAGTAGTATGATAATAGTAGGGGATTTTAACACCCCACTTATATCAAGGAAGATTTTCCAGGACAGAAGCCATAAAACAAGTCTCAATAAATTTGGGAAGATTAAAGTCATACTAAGCATCTTTTCCAACCACAGCAGCATGAAACTAGAAAACAATTATAAGAAAAAAGCTGGAAAAAAAGCAAAAACACGTGGAGGCTAAACAACATACTTCTAAACAACCAATGGGCCAATAAAAAAATCAAAGAGGAAATTAAAAAATACGCGAGACAAATGAAAATGAAAACACAATGGTCTAAAATCTCTGATAGCAGTTCAAAGAGGGAAATATATAGCAATACAGGCCTACCTCAAGAAACACAAAAAACTCTAATAAACAATCTGTCCTTAGATCTAAATGAACTAAAAAAAGAAGAACCAGCAAAGCCGCAAGTTAGTAGAAGGAAGGAAATAATAAAGATCACAGTGGAAATAAATGAAATGGAATAAATGAAACTAAGAGCTGGTTCTTTGAAAAAACAAAATTGATATATCTTTGGCCAGAGTCATCAGGAAAAAAAAATGAGAGGACTGAAATAAATAAAATCAGACATTAAAAAGGGTAAGTAACAACTGACATCCAAAGAATGCAAAGGATTATAAGAGAATTTGAAAAAAAGTATATGCCAACACACCGGACAACCTAGAAGAAATGGGTAAATTCCTAGAAACATACAATCTTCCAAAAGTAAATCAGGAAGAAATAAAAAATCTGAACACACACAATACTAGTAATGAAACTGAATTGGTAATCAAAAAACTCCCAAAAAACAAAAGTCCAGGACACAGTGGATTCACAGGTAAATTCTACTAAGCTTTTAAAAAGAATTAATACATATTCCCTTCAAACTACTCCAAAAATAGAAGAGGAAGGAAGGCTTCCAACTACATCCTATGAGGTCAACATTACTCTCAACCAAAACCAGACCAAGATGCTACAAAAAAAGAAAACCACAAGTCAATACCCCTGATGAACACAGATGCAAAAATCCTCAATAAAATATTAGCAAACCAAATTCAAAAATACATTAAAGTATCATTCACACAATCAAGTGGGACTTATTCTGGGAATACAAGAATGGTTCAACATCAGCAAATCCATCAATGGGATATATCACATTAACAAAATGAAGGATGAAAACCATAGAAGCATTTCAGTAAATACAGAAAAAAGCATTTGAAAAATTCAACACCATTCATGATAAAAAAAAACTCTAAAAAATTTTAAAGGGAACATACCTCAACATAATAAAGGTCATATACAACAAACCCACAACTAAAGTCATACATAATGGTGAAAAACAGAGATTTCCTTCTAAGATCAGGAACAAGACAAGGACGCCGACTCTCACCACTTTTATTTAACATGATACTGGACGTCCTAGACATGGCAATGGATGAAAAATAAAAGGCATCCAAACTGATAAGAAATAAGCAGTAAAATCGTCACTATTTGCAGTGACATGATACTGTATATAGAAAACCCTAAAGACTCTACCAAAAACTATTAGAATAAGTGAATTCTGTAAAGTTGCAGGATATAAAAGTAACACACAAAAATATGTTGGAATTCTATAATTAATAACAAAGTTTCAGAAGCAGAAATTAACAATTTCATTTAAAATTACACCAATAAGAATAAAATAACTCGGAATAAACTTGACCAAAAGATAAGACCTACATCCGAAATCTATAACACAGTGATGAAAGAAACTGAAGATGACACAAACAAATGAAAAGATAATCCATGCTCATGGATTAGAAGAATTAACACTATTAAAACAACCATACTATCCAAAGAAATCTACAGATTCAATGTAATCCCTATTAAAATAACAACAGCATTTTTCACAGAACTAGAACAAATAATCCTAAAATCTGTATGGAGCCACAGAAGACCCCAAATAGCCAAAGCAATCTTGGGAAAGAAGAAGAAAGCTGGAGGTAGTGCAATCCCAGACTTCAAGATACAGTACAGAGCTATAGTAATGGAAACAGTATGGTGCTGGCACACACACACACACACACACATAGCTCGATAGAATAGAACAGACAGCCCAGAAATACACCAACACTTACACGGTTAATGGGCCTGTGACAAAGCAGGCAAGAATATACAAGGGGGAAAAACAGTCTCCTCAATAAACGGTCCTGGGAAAACTGGACAGGTACATGCAAAAATTAAACTGGACCACTTTCTAACACCATACACTAAATTCAAAATGGATTAAATATGAGCCCTGAAATCATAAAATTCCTAAAGAAAAATAGACAGTGATCTCTTTCCCATTAGCTTTAACAACTTTTTTCTTGATAGGTCTCCTCAGAAAAGGGATACAAAAGCGAAAATAAGTGATTGGGACTACATCAAAATAAAAGGCTTGACACAGTGAAGGAAACCATCAGCAAAATGAAAAGGCAACCTACTAAATAAGAGAAGATATTTGCTGGGGCTCCTGGGTGGCTCACAGGGTTAAGCCTCTGCCTTTGGCTCAGGTCATGATCTTGGGGTCCTGGGATGGAGGCCACATCGGGCTCTCTGCTCAGCGGGGAGCCTACTTCCTCCTCTCTCTCTTCCTGCCTCTTTGCCTACTTGTGATCTCTCTCTCTCTCTCTCTCTCTCTCTCTCTCTCTGTCAAATAAAGAAATAAAATCTTTTAAAAAGAGAAAAGATATTTGCCAATGAAGTATCTGATAAGGGGTTAGTATCTAAAATATATAGAGAACTTATACAAGTCAACAGCAAAACAAACAAACAAAAAAACCAACCAAATAATCCAATTAAAAAATGGGCAGAGGATCTGAACAGACATTTTTCCAAAGAAGACAACCAAATGGCCAACACGCACATGAAAAGATGCTCAACCTCACTCATCATCAGGGAAAGGCAATCAAAACCACAATGAGATACCACCTGACACCCATCAGAATGGCTAAAGTCAATGACACAAGAAACAAGTTTTGGTGAGGATGTGGAGAAAAAGGAACAATCAGGCACTTTCAGTTGGTGGGAATGTAAATTGGTGCATCCAGTGGAATGGAAGTTCCTCAAAAATTAAAAATAGAACTACCCTATGATCCAGTAATTCCACAACTGGATATTTACCCAGAGGAAATGCAAACACTAGTTTGAAAAGACGCAGGCACCCCTAGGTTTGTTGCGTTATTTACAATAGCCAAGACGTGGAGGTAAACTACATGTCCACCGGTAGATGAATAAAGAAGATATGATTACTCAGCCATAAAAAAGAATGAAATCTTGCCATTGTGACGACACAGATAGACTCAAGTGTATTACACTAAGTGAAAGAAGTCAGAGAGAAAAAGACAAATATCATATGATTTCAGTTAAATGTGGAATCTAAAATTAAAACAAATAAACGAACAAACAAAAAAACCAGAGTCAGACCTATAAATACAGAGAATGAAGTGATGGTCCAATCACAGGCGGGAGAGGGAAGGAGAGAGGCAAAATGGGAGAACGGGAGGGGTAGGTACAGGTCTCTACTACGGAATGGATAAGTTAAGGGGATAAAAGGTCCAGCACAGGGAACACAGTCACTGGCATGGTAACGGTGCTGCCTGGTGACCGATGGGGGCTACACTTGCGGTGAGCAGAGCACGAGGCACAGAGCCGGTGAATCACGTCGTACACCTGAAACTAGTGTGACTCTGCATCAGCTCGACTGCCATAAAAGAAAAAAATGGAAAGGCAAACTCTGAGAGTAGATATTTACAATACAGATAATCTGAAAAAGAACTCATATCTATTATATGAGTAAAAATTCTATCAATCAGTAAGGAAGACAGACAACCAATAGAAAAAAATAGGTATTAGCCAACCGTTCATGAAAGATGATATCCAAATGGCCGATAGACATAGAAAATATGCCCCATGAGTGGTCTCTGCTACCTTTCAGAATGGTCAAAATGAAGAAGACTGAGTCTTGGTGAAGATATAGAACCAGAAATCTCACGCACTGTGCACGGCAGCCTAAATCACAGGAAAAAACTAGCAGGGGGTAGAGGGGTTATTACCCGCTAAAGGAGAAAAAAGAGATATTTTAACCAAATGCAATGTTTGAATTCCGATTCAAATAAACCAAATGTAAACTGAGTCTTTTTTAAGTGGAGGAAAATCAGACATAGGTTGATATTAGTTAATATTCCTGGATATGACCATGGTTATCCCTTTAAAGATTTTTATCTATCTCTTTGTTAGAGAGGGTGAGCACAAGCAGGGAGAGCAGCGGGCAGAGGGAGAGGCAGACTCCCCACGGAGCAAGGGACCTGAAGATGCGTGGCTTGATCCCAGGACTCCTAGATCACGGCCTGAGCCAAAGGCAGACGCTTAACTGACTGAGCCTAAGGATTATTTTGTAAAAGTGCTTACTTGTTAGAGCTATATACTGAAGTATTAAGTGAAGATTGACCCAATGTCTAGGCTTTCCCTTAAAACACGTCCAGTGCACACATGTGTACACAGACACACACACAGAGAAGTTGTGGGAGTGATATGGCAAACAAGATTTGCAGAAAGCAGATAAGTACTGAAGGTGGGTGATGGGCACGCGAAGGTTCATTATAGTCTTTTCTCTAATTTTGAATATGGTTTTAATTCCATGAACAACTTCAAAACATAAGGAAGCTGATGAAATGGGAGCTGGAAAGAAATAAGATTTTTACCTCATAAACTGGCCCAATTTCATAATCTGTGAAAAATCCGACTGACGGTTTCGCTAGAAACACTGGCGTATCAACGCAACTGTGGGAGGGCAAAAGAGGGGGGAAAGGCTATTAGTTTCACTCATGGAATTTGTGCTACATAAATACACCCAAACTGCCAAGATAATCACAATTTTTATTGGGTTTTGTTCCAAGATAATTTAACCGTGTGATAGAATCTTCGTGAAGATATGTGCAGCTGCTGTGGTCCATTTTCCGTGTGTGCACAGAAAGCTATCCTAGCTGGACTTCTAATATAGGTGCTGTGTTTCTTGGCTTATATTAGTCCGATTTTTCTTAATAAAGTAGATATCATTTGACTCATAAATGTTAATAGTTTCAAGTCCCCTGAAACTGTGAACCCATGAAGCCATTCATTCCCTTCACAAGGTCAATTAATGACATAAGCCAAAGGCATTCTCTGAAAGAAAAGCACAATTTATATATATTATTTGTGATTAATCAAATCTTAAGTATTTTTACTTTTAGGGTCCTATTCCGAGACATGTGAGTGCAAGGGAAGAGCACATGGCTACAGACCAAGACTGTTCAGGTGAAAGCAGGGGACCCACACTAACCCTGGACCCCTCAATAACCCTGGCAGGTGAGGAAAGTATAAACCCGGGCCTCTGGGGGTGGGGGGGAGGGCTGTCCAAAGGCCAGGTCTGTGGGGGGTCCCGAAGCCCTGCTCTGTTCTGATACTGACACCCCATTCCCCTGCCCCCACAAGTCCAGACCAGACCCGGGACCTTTTGGGTTTACTCCCATAGGTCTGACTTTCTGACAAATCCAAGTCAGGGAAAGACCCACCTCTGCTCCAAATCTCCTGTCAGGCCTGGCTTCTTCAGAGGAAAGAGAAGAGACTTGCCTCCATGGGGAGTGTTAGGAGGGAAAAACCGAGGGTTTTTTAGGAAGTGGATCCGGCTCTCCATTCTGGCAAGCAGATGTCTCTCCAGTTCTCTCTGGGGCACGGGTAAGTGGCTCATCCACTTTTTATTCTTGGGTAGACCTGCCTTCTTTGAAACACACAAAAAATAGAGTCCGTGACAGGCCGGGGGGCTGACTGTGTGTGCATCCCTGGTCGCCTACATGATCCGCCATTAACCAGTGCACACGCTCCTCCCTAGTTCGCCGTGGACCCAGAACTTCCTTCCGCTCATCGCCTCCCTGTGCCCGCGGCCCACGCGCACCCCTCCCAGGGGCTCCCACTCCAACCTTGACGGCCTTGTGCTTGGCCTTTGAAAAGGAGTCCCCCGTCAGGCTGTCCACAGTGTAGTCTAAATCGTCTTTAGACTCAGTGAGCGTCTTCTTGAGCTTCTTGGTCGGGAGCTTCTTGGGGACAGAATGCTTCTCATAACTGAATGTGAGTTTTGAATATTGGGGGATGGAGACACCTATGGCACCAAGGAATCCTACTGAGCTACCACAGACGAAGTGGTCCTTTCTAAGAAGACTACATAAAACCACCAAAGCCAGAAACTTTTTCCTCAACTTTCACATTCACTACACTAGACATAACTGCTCTTTAGGGTATAAATTACTCCCAGAACTTATTCTTTGTACTTGAGGCTTAGGACTAGAGGGTTATGTATTTGTCTGATTGTTGAACATGGTCAAAGAGCATATTACTGTCTGTCTGTCTCTCTCTCTCACACATGTACACATACCCCATATGTGAACGTGCTTTTCGAAAAGCACACGTGAGGATCCAAGTTTGTATTAGCTTTTTACACCTCTAAGATCACCCACAAAAGGTTAAAGGAGAACACCCATTGCTAGCAAGAACGGGTACCAGCACAAAACCTGGTAAATCCTCAATACATGTTAACTCTATCCTTACTTACCTGCATAAGACGGTGAGTTCCCAACTAACTTGGCAATATTAAGGGGGTTTAGTATCACACAACACTTACTCCTGCGCCCTCTCTCTGGCCTCCCTTCTCTACATGGCTCAGGTTGTCAGTGGAACTATGTTCTCATAAGCACCCTCAAATCTCCAGGTCCCAGTCTTCCCACCCCAAATGGCTTCTCAGCTCCAAAGCCTCAGAAGTCATCAGAGTCCCATCGACTGGGGCACCTGGAGAGCTCATCTTCTAAACCTGGCACCACCGAGCCATCTGGATATGTGGCCACCGGGTACACAGAGCAATTTCTCCTTATCCATACGCTGACTCTCCCAAAAGTCTACCTTCCTGCTTAAACCCACAACCCAGCTCCCACCCCACTCACTCTCAGAATATCTTGCTTCCCACATCACAGCAAATTGTCCCAATATCACACACACAAATACACATCCTTCTCTGCCTCCCTACCCAGACTTCCCACCAAAGTCAAAGAATGTAAAGTTGCTCTTTTCCTACGTGGGGTATGGAATAACCCCAAGGCCCATGTTCTGACTCCAGCAGGAATCTTACCCACCCCCTGACTTATCTGTCTTTAGTCCCTTCCTCTTCTGGTTCATTCAACTACTTTTTAAAACATTTTCATCTCTCTTGGTGTTGAGCAGCTGACAAGGGCGCAAATTCTATGTGGAGGAGTTGAGACTTTTGTCTTACAGGGGTTAGGGAGCCAGAGGGGAAGTGGCATGCTAAGACCTGACCCTCCCAAGAGTCACTATCAAAAATTTAACAAAAGGGGGGAAAAGATCAATAAGGAAATCACAGCAGAGGTGGCCAGTGTGATCGTGCTCCCAAAGAACTTCCCCAGAATGAGAGCAGAGACCCCAACAGAGGACAGAACCTTACCTTTGGGTGCAGGGCAAAATGGCTCTATATCACTGTAGTAATCATCCGGGCAGATCAAATGGTGCTTCTGTAGCAACTCACTGTTCACACACCATCTGAACATTTTCTTTGCTGCATAGAAGGGAAGAGAACAAAGGCGTCTAAAGCCTGACTGATAATGAAGAACCTACACCCCCAAACTTCTTCATCCTCCAAATATAAACCATCTTCAAAATTCTTTCCAAGAACGCTGTGGTCAATTTGCGATTTCTGAAACTAATCAGCAAATGTTGACCAGCCATTTCACAGAGGTCAACAATGGTGTAAGGCTCTGCTGTGGTGTTATTTGAGCTGAAGTACTGTGGGACTCGAGGAGAGGTCTATTAATAAAATATAATTAAGAAAAGTATAGTAGATTAAAGAAATGGCCCCAATCCACACCCTTTGCCATATGACTCTGCAGCTCCTTCTACTGAAGACAGAGTGCACTTCTTCACCCTTGACTCTGGCCATGTGATGCGTTTTGGCCAATGATTTGTTTGCATAGCTGAGCCTTCTCTCTTGCACCTTTGCTGTCATTGTGAGAAGAGCTTCCCTGCCCGAGAAGAGCCCTTGCCTCCTTATCTTGGACTCCACCATGAACCCATGTGAAGCAGACTTGAGCCTAACTTGTAGCAAGGAGCCAAGTTCAGCTGGGCCCACAACTTAAAGCTGGTCCAGCCAGACAAGCCCAGTAGATCAGCCAAACCCCAACAGACCCACTGACGCACGAGACAGAAAAACTCACTTAATGGAGTGAGAAGTCAGTCATTAATATCTATGGCTGATGACCCAAGAAAAAATAGAGACATATTATTTAGAAGTATCCAAAAAATTAAAAACAGCTACCTTTGGCAGATGGACTAAGACTGGGAGAGGTGACATGGAGGATTTTTTTCAATGGACTTTATTTTTTTTTAATATTTTATTTATTTATTTTTCAGAGAAAGAGTACAGAGGGAGCAGCAGGCAGAGGGAGAAGAAGGCTCTCTGCTGAGCAGGGAGCCCGATGCATGACTCAATCCCACCACCCTGAGATCATGACCTGAGCCAAAGGCAAATGCTTAACTGACTGAGCCACCCAGGCATCCCTAGACTTTTTTTTAAGAGAACTTTTAGGTTTGTAGAAAAATTGGTTAGAACAGAGATGTCTCATAGAGCCCTTGGCCCCACACATGCACAGCCGCCCTCACCATCAATATGCCCCAGCAGAGGGGCACATCTGTTCCAACCGATGACCCCACACTGACACACTGTTCTCACACAAAGGCCATAGTTCATGCTACAGTTCAATCTTGGTGTTGGGGATCTAGGGGTTTGGACAAATTTATAATGATGTGCATGGGTAGAGGCTTTTTATATTTCATTAGAAGCTTTTCTAAAGTATTCAATTTTTTATTAACACTTTGATACAAATTAAGAAATCAATAAGATGAATGGAAGAGTCAGAAGTTTTCAGACTTTGTTGCTTGCTCCATTAGGCAACATGTCCTTGCCCTTTGGATGAGTCCTATAACCAAGGGTGAGACAAGCAAAGAATACATGTTTCTCCCATAATATTTATTAAGTTAGGAATTTCAAGGTTTGGCTTTATTCCTGTTATAGTCAGGTTCGGTGAGGAAAACAAAATCACTCTCTGTATGTCATATATAAAGGGATTGAATGCAGGGGGTTTATGGAATGGGAGATGGAAGGTCAGGGAAACTATCACTACCAATTTCAGCCAGCAGCACTGAGGGAGGGGCTCTTCAAGAAGTTATCTGGAAGCTGCTCAGTCATCTGCCTGCTACTGCTTCTGGAGAATAGTGACCTCTCCTTCCAAAACTCACCAAGAGCCTTTCATGAGCGACCTAACATGGAACCATCTGGAAAAACTGCATTCTGGGAAATGCCTGGCCTCCGCGTTGGAGTACAGAGACCTCAGCGGGGGGTGGCAGGAATGCCAGCTTCTGTTGCAGCCCAGTTCCCAAGGACATTGGGGATGGCCTACTTGAAATATTAAAAGACAATACTTCCACACAAGGGGCAGGGGCCACGTGGGAAGATGTAGCTTCTCTCTTCTGATACCATTTTCTTTGCAGTGCTCCTCCAGGCTGTAGATGGTTAGGTGTTATGTCTGCAGAAGCAGGGGACAGTTTGTGTGTCAACTCTTTGGAAAGTCTCTCTCCATGTCCGGCCTGGACTGTGTGAGCCTTGGAACACCCCGCACTGGCCCCGTGAGCAGCCTCCTCCACCCAAGTGGGCTTCCTACATCAACCCTAAGCTCCTGCGTGTGGCTCTCTTCTACTCCCCAAGAGATAGTGTGGACAATTTATCAGCAACAGAAGGGAATGAAAGCACAAGATGTTCCCCCTCTGATTGGAGAATTTACATGTATTTTCTGCTTTGTGAAATTTGTATTAGTAAACAGTGTTTCTCAGGGGAATGTCATCACCATCAATCATCTAAGGTATAAAGGAGGTTCCTGGGTCACCTCGCCCTCTTCCTCAGCCAGAAGTGGGAACCAGAGCAGTGTCTATGGAACTGGATCAAAATCTCTACTCCTGCTATTTTTCAAATAAAAGAGAGAAACATTACCAGCAGAAGGCTGAGAAACCAGGACAGATACTGTCTGATTATAACAATGTTATCTTGGGTAAAAAAAAACCACAATGAAATTCATTGAAAAACTCCCTTGAGCAGGGTTTCTCAGTTCTCAGTGTTTTAGTTCACTTCTCCCTCTCTCACTCCCCCTGCTTGTGTTCCCTCTCTAGCTGTGTTTCTCTCTGTCCAATAAATAAATAAATAAAATCTTTAAAAAGTCATTTGACCCAAGATATAAAATTAAATGTAGAATTATAGTTATATGTACACATACATGCATACACATTCCAGAATGAAATAAACTCAAGTATTATCAATTAAAAAATCATTTGACCATATATGTGAGGATTTATTTCTGGGCTTTTTATTCTATTCCATTTGTTTCTATGTCTGTCTTTATGTTTCTATGTCTGTCTATGTCTCTATTACCATAGGTTTGCGGCAAATTTTTAAATTAGGAAGTGTGAATCCTCTAGTTTTGTTCTTTCTTTTTCAAGATTGTTTTGGCTCTCAGGGATCCCTTCAGAGTCCATACGAATTTTAGAATGGATTTTTCTATTTCTGCAAAGAACATCATTGGGATTTTGATAGGGATTGCATTGAACCTGTAGATCACTTTGGGTAGTATAGACATTTTAGTATTACGTCTTCCATTCCATGAGCATGGAATGTGTTTCCATTTATGTCATCTTTAATATTCTTTCAGCAGTGTTTTGTACTTTTAATTGTAAAAGTCTTTCACCCTTTTAGTTAACTTTTAAGTATTTTATTCTTTTTGTTGCTATTTTAAATAGAATTTTTTCCATAATCTCCTTTCCATATTGTTCATTGTTAATAGAAATGTAACTGATCTTTGCATTCAATTTGCTGATATTTTGCTGAGGACTTTAGCACTGGCGCTTATAAGTTATTGGTCTATAGTTTTTTTGTAGTGTCTTTGACTGGCTTTGGTGTCAGGGTATTGTTGACCTTATAGAGTAACTCCTTTTTTTTTTTTTTTTTTCTTAAGAAGAACTGTTATTAGTTCTTTAAATGTTTAGTAGAATTCACCAGTGAAACCAACAGGTCCAGGATATTTTGTGGGGAGAGACTTTTGATTACTGATTCAATGTCTTTACTAGTTATAGGTCAATTTAGATTTTCTATTTCTTTGGGATTTTTGTCTTCATAGGTTTCATGTTTCTAGGAATTTGTGCATTTTATCTAAGTTATCCAATTTGTTGGTGTAGAATTGTTCCCAGTACTCTCTTATAAGCCTTTTATTTCTGTGGAATTGGTAGTAATATACCCACTTTCATGTCTGATTTTAGTCATTTGGGTCTTCTCTCTCTCTTAGTTGATCTAAGTAAAGTTTTGTCAATTTTGTTGATTTTTCTGAAGAGCCAACTTTTAGGTTCATTGATTTTCTCTGTTGTTTTTCTGTTCTGCATTTATCTGTGCTCTAGGTTTTATTTCCTTCATCTAGCTTTGGGTTTAATTTTTCTAGTTTCTTAAGTTCTAAAGTTAGGTTGCTGATTTGAGATCTTTCTTGTTTTTAAATGTGTTTATAGCTCTCAATTTCACCAAGTCCTATAAGTTCTGGTATGTCATGTTTTCACTATTTGTCATTATTTGTCTTTAAGTACTTTCTAATTTCATTGTGATTTCTTCTTTGATCCATTGGTTGTTTAGAAGCATATTGTTTAGGGATGCCTGGTGGCTCAGTGGGTTAAACATCTGCCTCAGCTCGGGTCATGATCCCAGGATCCTGGGATCGAGTCCTGCATCAGGCTCCCTGCTCCCTGCGTGCCTTTCTCTCTCTCTCTCTCTCTCTCTCTCTCTCTCTCTCTGTCTCTTGGGTAAAAAAAATAAAATCTTGAAAAAAGATTAAAGTGTATTGTCCACAATTTAGTGAATTTTTCAGTTTCTTTCTGTTACTGATTTCTAACTCATCCTATTATTGTCAGAGAAGATACTTTGTATGATATCTGTCCTTCGAAATCTATTGGGATTCAATGTGTGGCCTTACGTCTGATCTGGGAAATGTCCCATATGCACTGGAGAAGAACCTTAAGTGGCTGCTGGGCAGTGTTCTGTCCTTGTCTGGTAGATCTACTTGGTCTACTGTGTTCTTCAAGTCCTCCGTTTCCTTACTTATCTTCTGTCTGGCTTTTCTATCCGTTATTGTAAAAGGAGTACTGAAGGCTCCAACAGTATTGTAGAACTGTCTATTTCTCCCCTCAATTCTGGTCAATTTTGGCTTCATTATTTTGATGACCTGTCATTAAGTATCTAAATGTTTGTAATTGTATATCTTACTGTTGTACTGAACCTTTTATTAATATATAATGTCCTTCTCTGTGTCTTGGAAGCTTTTGATTTTAAAGCCCATTTTGTCTGATATTAGAATAGTCACCCCTTTGGGCGTTTTTACATGGACTATCAGTTACTTTTTGGTTCCTATTTGCATGGAATATCTTTTTTCATCCTTTCAGTCACATTCTCTTTGTGTCTTGGATCTAAAGTGAGTCCATTACAGGCAGTCTCTTGTTAGATCATGTCATTTTAGCCATTCTACTAATCTTTTGACTGTGGAGTTTAATTTATTTACATTTAAAGTAATTACTGATAAGGAGGGATTTCTGTCATTTTGTTATTTTCTTTTTATGCCTTATAGATCTTCTGTCTCTTATTTCCTGCATTAGTGTCTTCTTTTGTGTTGAGTCACTTTGTGTGTGTGTTTCTGTGTGAAATGTTTAAATTCCTTTTTAATTTCCTTTGTGTATATAAACTTGTTTCTTTGTGATTATCATAGGCATTATATTTAACAACATAAAGTTACAACACTCTAATTTGAATTTATGCCAGCTTAACTTCAATGACATACAAGAACTCTGCTCTTTTACAGCTCCATCCCTACTCTATTAGGTTGTTGATGTCACAGAATTACATGTCACAGAATTATATCTTTATTTTATTTTATTTTATTTTATTTTATTTTATTTTATTTTATTTTATTTTTAAGATTTTATTTATTTGACAGAGAGAAACACAGCGAGAGAGGGAACACAAGCAGGGGGAGTGAGAGAGGGAGAAGCAGGCTTCCCACTGAGCAGGGAGCCCGATGTGGGACTCGATCCCGGGTCTCCAGGATCATGACCTGAGCCGAAGGCAGTCGCCTAACCAACTGAGCCACCCAGGTGCCCCAAGAACAGACTCTTAAATACAGAGAATTGGTGGTTGCCGAAGGAGAGGTGAGTGGGGTGGTGAGTCAAATGAAGGGGATCAAGAGTTCACTTATCATGAGTCACTGCATCTCTTAGTCTGACGTCATGCCAGAGGGAGTTAAAGTAACATCACTTCTAACTCATGAACTTAATGAAGCACCTATGGTGTTGCTCAACAGGAAACCATTTGCATCTCGGGACAGATATTGTGTTGTGTGGAACTATCTTAAGTGCTGCAGTGTGTCTTAGCATCCCTGACCCGGGGAGTGTGAAAAGCCAGGAACAAAACCCGCCCCCTTCACTGGCATGCCGAAGACGCTTCCAAACATTTCTACATGCCTCCTAGGAGGACAGCACTGCCTCGGGTGAGAACCGCTGAAGTCACTGCCATGTTAAGTATGTCCTTCCCTACCCAAAAACACCAAACGTGTATCTTTCCTAATTTGGATGGTGTGTCAGCCACTGCAACAGTATAAATTCCATTTTCACCAAAAGACCTCCCACCACTTACTCCCACCATCTACTAACTTTGAACAAGGTAGCGAAACTTGCAGAGTCTCAGTTTCACCTGTGAGATAGGGCTGAAGCTTACTTAGCTCAGAGCAGTAAAGCTCTGGGGCAGAGGCAAGTGCTCCTTCCTGAGCTTCCCGCAGCTCCTCTTTCTTTCCTCCTGGCTCAGAGAACATGGGGAAATCACGGCCTAATTTACCTGCCACAAGGTTAAGGAGCAAGGATGTGTAAAGAAATGAAGTCAGCGGGGAGAGGCTGAGTCCAGCTTCAGTATAATTATCTTTGCTGACGCGAACGGCAAGGTAGGTGCTACTCCACGGCAGGAGACTAGGCTTTCCAGTTCTGCCATGGAGAATCTTCTCCACACAGGCACTTAACGCCATTTGCTTTTACCACACACAAAGCATGGGTAGTGGCTATTTTGGAACGTCTTGTACATCAAGATCCTTAAGAATTTGTAGAAACTGGTTCCATTAAGCATAAAATTTTATTTAGAGCCAATAAAACAGACTCGATTTCCAAAGAAAATGGGGGTACACTTATCATGATGGACACTAAGTAATTACAGAATTGTTGAATCATTACTTTGTACACCTGAAGTAAACGTGACACTGTATGCTAATTATACTCCAATTAAAAAATGTAATCAAAGACCTTAATGTAAGACCTAAAACAACAAAACTCTTAGAAGAAAATAGAGGGCAAATTTGCACAGCATTGGATTTGACAGTGATTCCTTGGTGTCATATCAAGGCACAGGTAACAATTTAAAAAGTGACTAAAAACAGGTTTGAAGGGGCGCCTGGGTGGCTCAGTGGTTGAGCCTCTGCCTTCAGCTCAGGTCATGATCTTGAGTCCCAGGATGGAGCCCCACATCGGGCTCCCTGCTCAGCAGAAAGCCTGCTTCTCCCTCTCTCAGTCCCCCTTCTTGTGTTCTCTCTCTAGCTGTGTTTCTCTCTGTCAAATAAATAAATAAAATCTAACCCAAAAATGGGTTTGAAAGGACATTTCTCCCAAGAAGATAAACAAATGGCCATAAGTCCATGAAAAGACGCTCGATGTCATTGATTAGGAGAGAAATGCCAATCAAAACTACAATAAGATACCGCCTCACGCTCATTATAAGAGCTACTATCAAAAAAAAAAAACAGAAAATAATAAGTGTTGGCAAGGACGTGGAACAATGGAGACCCTGGTGCATTCTTGGTGGGAGTGTGAAAATGATACAGCCACTGTGGGAAACAGTATGGTGGCACCTCAAAAAATTAAAAATAGAACTGCCACGTGAGCCAGCAATTCTTCCTTGGGGGTATACACACAAAAGTATCAAAAGCAGGGTCTCAAAGAGATATCTGTACACCCTTGTTCAGAGCAGCATTAGTCACGATAGCCAAAATCTGGAAGCAGCCCAAGTGACCATTAGTGGATGAATGGATACGCAAAATATGGTATAGATATACAACAGAATACTATTCTGTTTTAAAACAGAAGGAAGGGGTGCCTGGCTGGCTCAGAGGGTTAAGCCTTTGCCTTCAGCTCAGGTCATGATCTCAGGGTCCTGGGATCGAGCCCCACATTGGGCTCTCTGCTCAACAGAGAGCCCACTTCCCTCGTTTCTCTGCCTGCCTCTCTACCTATTTGTGATCTCTCCCTCTGTCAAATAAATAAAATCTTTACAAAAAAATAAAATAAAACAGAAGGAAATTCTGACACAGACTATAACACGGGTGAACTCTGAAGACACCAAGCTAAGTGAAATAAGCCAGTCACAAAAGACAAATACTGTATAATTCTACTTACATGAGATACTTAGAGTAGTCTAAACTGTAAGGACAGGGGTACCTGGGTAGCTCAGTCAGTTTAGCGTTGGCCTTCGGCTCAGGTCATGATCTCAGGGTCCTGGGATCGAGCCCCGCATCAGGCTCCTTGCTCAGCAGGGAGTCTGCTTCTCCCTCTGCTTCTCTGTCTGTTCTTGCATGCTCTCTCTCAAATGAATTAAAAAACTCTTAAAAAAATAAATTGTAAAGACAGAGTAGAATGGTGGTTTCCAGGGGCCGGGGTAAGGGGAATGGGAAGATAATTGTTTAATGGGTACAGAGTTTTAGTTCTGCAAAATGAAAAGACTTCTGAGGATGGAGGATGGTGATGTTCATGCAACATTGTGCATGTGCTTAATACCACTGAACTGTCCACTTAAAAATAGGTAAGATGGTAAATCGTATGCATATTTAGGCACAATAAAACACTTGGGGGAGATACACACAACTGCCAAGAACAGGAAAGACGCCGGAATAAAAGGCACAGCATAAGGAACGCTGTCGATGACACTGTGATAGTGACGTCCAGAGCAGATGGCCCCTCACGTGTGGTGAGCATAGCATAATGCCTAAACTTGTCAATCACAAAGTGGTACACATGAAACTAATATAACACTGTGTGTCACCTGTACTCAGGTAAAAAAGAAATATTTGAGAGGTTGATGGAGAGAGAGGAGGGGCAGAGGGGAAGAAGGAAAAAGAGAGATGGAGAGAGAGAATTTCAAGTAGGCTCCATGCCCAGCACAGAACCCGATAGGAAGCCCAACACGGGGCTCAATCCCACAACCCTGAGATCATGACCTGAGCCAAAATCAAGAGTCAGACACTTAACAACTGAGCCACCCTGGTGCCCCAGAAAAGAAAAAAAAAATTTTAAGATTTTATTTATTTGACAGAGAGAAACACAGCTAGAGAGGGGACACAAGCAGGGGGAGTGAGAGAGGGAGAAGCAGGCTTCCCGCGGAGCAGGGCACCCGATGTGGGGCTCGATCCCGGGTCTTCGGGATCATGACCTGAGCCAAAGGCAATTGCTCAACCAACTGAGCCACCCAGGCGCCTCCAAAGAAACTTTTTTTTAAGAACATAAAAGACATGAAAAGATCAAGGAATTCTTCCAAACTAAAGGCTCTAAAAATGATTCTTGGCCATCACATGATGAATCCTAGACCGAGTCCTGGACCAGAGAAGAGAAAGAGCCACTGTGGGACAGCTGGTGAAATCAGAATGGGATCCGCGAATTGGAGGTTAGTGTTGGTACAAATGCTGATTTCTAGGCTTGAATGGTTGTATCCTGGTGACACAGGAGAGAGGCCCTGCTCTGGAGGCGTGTTAGAGTGCTTTGTGGTAATGAAACGTCACATTTGCCACGTGACCTCCAAACATTCACAAGAAAACAGAGGGTGGACCATGGAGCAAACTGTAATATATTACCAGCTGGGGAATCAGGTGAAGGGCATTTGAGAGTTCATTCTACACACCTGGAGGCATCTTGACAAAGGTATCAAGGACATGCACTTCGGCCAGCTGCATGATCCGTTCTTTCTCTGCAAGAGCTCGTGCACGGGCCTGAATGATATGTCTCTCCAACATTTCAACTTCATCCAGTCGTTGCTTATAGGCTTCCCGAATCTGGCAGGTAGACCATCAAATGCACAGAAATATGCGGAGGTCGCAGAGCTTTACTCATCTTGCCCGCCCGCCCCACCCCAGCATCGGGCTTCCTGTGACGTACAGAACAGTCACAGAACTATGGAGACCGTCTGGTCCAACCCAAAAGATGTGAAAACTGAGATGCACAGAGGGAAAGGGCTTCAAGGTTTCATAGTAAAGTCGGGAACAGAGCCGAGCCTGAAACTCCGCCTCCTGCCTTCACAGCTGCCTGGGAAACACTGAAGGAGCAAACACAAGATAGCACACCGCCTGTGGTAGACTGGGGGTGTCACCAGATGCCTACCTCACCTGAGACTCCCTGTAAGGGATTCCTCAGCAGTGTGGGCAGCAGTCAGACTGGGCGGAGAGGATCCAAGTCAGCTGCCTTGCTCCTTGTACAGATGAGGAAGCAGCTGCCTTCCAGAGACCAGGCATGCTTCCTCAAATCTGGGCCTAGGTTAGGACTGTGTTTTGGGATACAAAGACAGGCACCCCAAAAGGGGTGACTTTTAGCTTTATCATCTCCAGGGAACAACAACTATTGGGTTATCTGCCGCAGTCTTTTTATTTATATATGCAATACTGCATGTGTGTGTGCACGTAGAGAAGTACAGATGGATGGGTGCCACAGACACATGCCTTTTGTGTGTATTTATGGAAACGAGCGGTTAGAGTGCCCTTCCACTAGACTGTCCAACACACCGGGGCAGGGACTCCGCGTTTTCCCAGCTCATCCCCAGTGCCTGGACCCGGGAGGTGCTGGCACTTGTCGAGCGGCTGAGTCTGCGGGGGTCTGCCTTTCTCAGGGCGCTCCCCGGGTCCCCTCCGCACTGTCCGTACACGCGACGCCACCGCGTCCCCGGGAGCGCGGGCAGGGAGCGCGCGGGCCTCGGGGACCGCCTTACCCGCTGCAGCTCGTCCACGAACTCCTCCTGGCGCGCATCCTCGCTGCCGCGGGCCTTGATCAAGCTCGCGCTCAGGTCCTCGCCGATCACCTCGTTAGTGTACAAGTTGCGGAAGACGCGGGTGAGCAAGTGCGAGATGTCCTGGGTGCGCCGCGAAGTGGGGCGCAGACTCAGCAGCTGTGGCTCGGAAATCGGCCCGAGCGCGAGGGGCTCCAAGCCGCGAGCCCGAGCCCCGAAGCCGTGGTGAAAGGCCTCGGAGGTTAAGGAGGACGGCGAGGCGGACTCGCAGGGGCTGCGGATCCCCGCCTGACGCGAGGCTGGCGTGGACGTCGCGCCCCGGAATGTGTAGGACCCGGACTCTGCAGACAGCACGTCTCTGGCTCTTCCCGTCTCCATGGCAACTGAGACGCCGCTAACTCCTCACAGCCCTTCCGCTTCCGGCTGCGCGCCTTCCGCTTTGCCTCCCTCTGCGGGAGGTGGATTGGGTGTCGTCATCGTCCTAAATATTCGGATCTTTTGCATGGACGTTGTTAAAGGGAGCTTAGTGCGGGGCACCAGTGGAGAATGGTTCCCTGGCACTGCCAGGCCAGTCTGGTTGCCAAGCCTGGTTCCTAACTGCCTCTCTCCATGAGTCTGCTCTCTAATTTGTTAAGCAATTATTCACTCATTTAATATTTATTGTATAAAGATTCTGTTTCGGGTTTGTGCTGGAAACTGAAGATAGTAAAGGAAGTAAGATGCTGCTTCTGCCCTCCGTCGTGTGTGAGTGTGTGTGAGAGAGAGAGAGAGAGAGACCTAGAACGGGAAACCAGGATGGTGAGCAGGGAGGGAACTAGAAAACAATGGTAGTTTGGTACTTTAGTGGGTTAAGCCCAAGGTGGAAATAAATGTTGGTTGCCAGGGAACCACAAAGGATAGGAACTTAATCATCTTACAGAGGGAGTGTGAACAGTGGCTTTTTGGACAAAGTGAAGACCAGGCAGAGATTTTTTTTTTTTTAATCTCCATCATTAGTCATCAAGGAAGTGGAAATTAAAGCCACAGCGTGATACCACTACACACTTAGTAGAATGTCAAAAAGTTAACTAACTAAATGTACCAAATGAGTGCTGGTGATGATGTGGGAAAACTCCCAACTGTGCCATCGCCGTGGGATTGCAAACAGTAGAACAGCTCTGGAAAATCTAGCCTTTTGCAAATAGTTTCTTAGAATGTTACACATACAACAGGCTCACTTCTAGGTATTTTCCCAAGGGAAATGAAAACTTACATGCTTACCTGTACCCAAATGTTTATGATGGCCTTATTCATCATCACCAAAACCTGGAAAAAACCTAAATGTCCTATCCACTGGCTAAAGGATAAATTGTGGTACATCTATACCACAAACACTCTCAGTAATAAAGAGGAAACAGGTATGTTGAGAAGTACAACAGCAGAGATGAATATCAAATGCATTACGCTGGTAGAAGAAACTATTTGCAAAAGGCTAGATACATAATGATTTCATTTTTAGGACATTAGGGAAAATGCAAGACAGAAAACAGATTGGGGTGGGGAGGGAAGCCTGGGTGGCTCAGTCCGTTAAGCACTGGACTCTTGGTCTCAGCTCAGGGTCATGAGTTCAAGCCCCACGTTGGGCTCCACGCCCAGACAAGCAAAAACAAAACAAAACAGATCAGTGGTTGCCAGGAGCTGGTCATGGAAGCTAGTGTTGGATCCAAAGAAGCCTGGGGGAATTGCGCTTTTTTTAAGATTTTATTTATTTGATGGAGAGAAACACAGCTAGAGAAGGAACACAAGCAGGGGGAGTGAGAGAGGGAGAAGCAGGCTTCCCGCCAAGCAGGAACCCAATGTGGGGCTCGGTTCCAGGATCATGACCTGAGCTGAAGGCAGACGCTTAACAACTGAGCCATTGAGGGGATTTCTTGAGGGAGGGAATTGTTCTTTATTGTGGTGGTTGCACAACTGTATGAATTTTTCAAACCCCACAGGACCATAAAGGATGAATTTTTCTGCATACAAATGACACTCCAGTTTTTTAAATGGTGAAGAAAAAAAAGAATAAATGAGTAGGAATAAGCCAGGCGAGGAGCAAAAAGGACATTCTGGGCAGAGGGAACCCATTGTATAAAAGCAGGATGAGAGCAGGTGCATATGGAAAGAAATGAAGCAAGTTCAGGAGTGGAACTTCAGGGTTTGAGCAGGTGAGCACCAGATCATAAGCAGGTCTGTAGGCAACATTAGGGAATTTAAACTACTCTGAGTAGGCCATCAGGAGTCTTCAGCTGGGCGTGTCGTGGTCAGCTCTGTGTTTTACTAAGATCTCTCTGGTTGCCGTGAAGGAACAGACTGGAAGGAGGCAAAAGGTGTCAGGGTGACAGATTAGGAAACTATGGATGCATTAGGAAAGTGCATCCAACGAAAAGTTAGGAAAGGGATGGATTGGGAGCTTGGGTTAGGGGGAGGAATTGATCAGAGGTCTGTAAAAGGGAGAAGTGGCAAGACCTACTGATGGATGATGGCAGTGAGAAAGAAGAAGAGCCCGGAATGACTCCCAGATATCCAGTGTGGGCAGCCAGGGGAGGGATTACCTGCCCTGAAATGGGAGAAAGGACCAGGCTTGTCCAGGCCAGCCTCTTGACTTCACGAGGACTGGTATCATGGGCACGCTACAGCTTCTGCTCACCGCTAACACAACCAGCTGCGTTTCCTCCCGGGGTGAGTCGGCTTGTCTCACAGCTAAAACCCACTTCCTGCGATGGGTGCCAGGATGTTTGCCCATGGACCTGGGCCACTTCTGCTTCTCGTGGGTAGGCTTGGCTCCCTCACCTGTCCTTCCCAGTACCTTGCCAGTCCTCAGAGAGGAGCCTGCTCTGGCTCTCCCCGAGCTGCACCCTTCTCCGTGGAGGGAGAAGACCAAAGAGACAGGCTCTGTGCCCACCCTTCTGGTACCTGGGACCCCAGAACGATCTGCCCAAACATCCCGAACCCATTGACAGGTCCTATTCTGGCCTCGGTTTTAAAGCCTTTCCCCCGTTGCTGACCAGTGTGTGCACGAGGGGACAGCTGTGGTGGGAGGTGGAGGTGGACAGAGCTTGGGCAAGTGGGCTGGTCTGTGCAGTCGTCCCCACACATGCAAGGCCCCCAGTGGCACAGGAAGGAGCTGTAGGCAGAAAGGTAGGCGGAACTGCTCTAGTATTAGGAGTGCGCCGGCCCAAACTGGGTGGTCTTGTCGGTTAGGAGTAGTTCCTGGGGAGGCTCCCCGGCCCCCTTCCCTGTCTCGGGGAAAGGCAGGACAGCGGATTCTTGCCCTCACTTTTGGGCAAGAATCTCTCCAGGCTGCCTCCAGACAGCCTCAAGCATGTCACCGGGAATCTCCCCCAGCTTGGGAGATGGCCTCCCTTTTCTGTGATCCCCCCCACCCTCTGGCTTCAGCCCCCTGCTCTGTCCAGGCTGAGGTCTCCAGCAGCTGTGCAGGGAGGCATTGGCCGCTCCTCCGCCCCGGTCCTCCTGGGCTACTGCCTCTCCCTCTCTTGGCTCGCTTCTCCCTCTCCTCTGTGCGCCCCGCATCTCCCTCTGCCACTGGTCTCTCTCTGCCTGATCAGTTGGATCCATCCCCCCTTCTGCCTCCAGCATTCAACTTCTGCTTACCTGCTGACTAAGAGCCCAAAGGAATGGTTCAAAGTCTGCACCAGAAACAAAGGGCTCCAGCCGCCTTTGGAACCACTCTCCAGCCTCCTCCTCCTTAGCACAGAGGGAATCCCTTGGGCTGCCTTCTCCATTTTATGACCTGTTCTGCTGATCAGCATTTTTGTGTGTGTGTGTTTGTTTTTAAAAGATGCAAGACAACCCATCATATGGAGATAAAGCTATTTAACCGGGTGCCCACTAATGAACTTCACCTTGTACAAGGTTTCTATGTATGACATACAGATAAGATCACAGAATTAAATACTAGGATAATATCATGGAATTAGAATTGCTTAGCCAAAGGGTATGTATTTTTTAATATTTGAGATAGTGCCAAATTGCCCTCCAGAAAGATTATTCCAGAGCAGACTCCCGCCTGCATTCTGGGAGAGCGTGATGGACGTTTTTTGTTTTTTGTTTTTTGAAGATTTTATTTATTTGAAACAGAGAGAGTGAATGAGAGAGAGAGAAGGGGGGGGGAGACCAGGTACGAGCAGGAGCGGGATGGTGGGGAAGGGAGAGGGAGAAGCTGACTCCCCGCTGAGCAGGGAGTCCGATTGGGGGCTCAATCCCAGGATTCCAGGATCATGACCAGGCGGCACCCAGGCGCCCCATTATGGACGTTTTAACATGATTTCAACCGTATCCCAAATTTTATTCCCAGCTCTCATCTCCCTCCAAAACTCCAGATTTGTACATCCATCATATACTGAACATCTTACCTCAGGCATCTTGAACTTGTACGCCACCACCTGCCTCGCTTGAATTACTATTTCGAGAGCCTACTCAGCAAGCTCCCTGCTCCTTGCCCCTCCCTGATGCTCGTTCTTCTTGCAGCTGGAGTGATTTGGGGGGGGGGGATTGGGGTGGCAGAGAGAGAGAAAGAATCTAAAGCAGACTCCATCCACGTCCAGTGCAGGACCTGATGTAGGGCTCGATCTCACGACCTGGAAATCATGACTAGAGCTGAAATCAGGAGTCAGATGCTTAACCGACTGTGCCTCTCAGGCATCCCAGAGTGATTCTTTCAAAATTTGAGTTGGATCATGTCCTTTTTTGGCTTGAAGTCTTTCAAGGGCTCCCCATTATTCCTGGTACATAAGGGCAGATCCTCAGAAGGCCCAGCAGAATGTGGTCCCATTACTCTTGTTCCCTCTCAGTACCCCTCTCCCTTTGCCCCAGCCACACTGAATTCCTTGCTAGTGTCCCGACACACCAGCCAGATTCCTGCCGCAGGGCCTTGGCATTGCCTGTCCACTCTGCCTGGAATCCTCTTCATCAGTTATCTCCAAATGGCTCCTCTCTCACCTCCTACAAGTCTTTGCTCAAATGTCACTTTCCCTGTAAGACCCTACCTATTTAAAATTTAACCCTCTCCCATTCCCGAGTTCCCTTACACTACACACCTTCTAATATACCACAATTCACTTCTTAGGTTTATTATGGTGTCTCCTTTCTTTCCATTAGAAGTTAAGCTCCGCAAGGGCAGGGGTTGGAGGTATATTTTGTTCACTGGTGAGTCCCAAGTCTTTAGGACAGGGCCTGGCACATAGTAGGGGCCCAAAAAACATGTGTTGGATGCATGAAATAGCAGAGTAGTGTCTTCTTCACAGACTTAAGTGTGCCTCCTCCCTCAGGGGAGGGTCTGAGGGCTAGTCCTGTGACTATGTCCCCACACCAAGCACTAGACTCGCCTGTGGGGTGGGACAGGGTGGAGGTGAGCACTGGGACCTTGTTCACATTCAGATAAACGTCACGGTTACACTCACAAGCAAACACAAAGTAAAAACCCCGCAAAAATAATTATGGAAAAGTAACCCCACGTTGTCCCATATCATCCAGGGATAACCAGCGGGCCCAGACACCTGCGGTCCAGCACAGCATCCTGGATCCCTGCACAATCAGGACTGCCTTCCTGGCATGATCTGAGCATGCACACCTGCCGCAGCTGCTTCCTCGGGAGAGGCTGCCTGCACTCTCCCTCCTGGGCGTCTGGATTTGGGTCCAGGACCCTCTGGCAGGGATTCAGACAAGGCTTTCCAGCCCTGGCAAGCATCAGGGCCAGGCCCTTAGACCAAGAGTCTGAGGCTGGGCTCTGTGACCACCAGGCGCCATAGAGGAGACCAGGGAGGGGACAGCCGTGGGGACATCGGATGCCAGTGTATGTGTGTCCAGCAGGCGCTAATTTGTACCAGGTAGTGGACATCTGTTGTTTCAGTGGCTTCTGAAGAGGCTGCAGCTCCTGACCGTGGAGGTCACAGAAATGAAAGGATTGGCTCAAAATCTCACAGCAGGGAGAGCACAGCCGATTTAAACCACCCCTCGTTCTGCTGCCCTGGGACAGGGGCTCCAAAGACCAAGAAGGGTGGAATAAACCTCCTCCACCTCACCTACTCAAGCATGCTGGGTTAGCATTTCTGGAGGAAGGGTTGGGCGGGGCGAGCCCTGAAGCACCCTGCTCGGAGCCAGACAGTCCTGAAAGTTGACATTCATGGCTTTGATCCTCCCACTCTCCCGGTCTCTAGAAGGGGTAGTGCTGGAGGGACCAAGGGAAGTGCCTGGAGATAGGCACGACCCTAACTCTAGGTCTCACCAGGTCTTCCCTGTCCCCAGTTATCCCAGAAGTCCGCTTCGCCCGCCCCAGCCTCACACACACACTGGAGACAGGATGGTCAGCTGAGATGGCGAGATGCCGGAAACTCCACCATAGGACAACTCAGCTGTGGGCATGTGTGGCGCCTCTCTGCACACTAACTGAGCCTGCCAAAAATCCATGAGTCACCAGGATCTCAGGGAATCTTGCAGAGGTTAACTGGGAGCTCGGTTCGGGGGAGGGCGGGCCAGGGCTGGGCCCACAGAGGACCCTGCTTGTTTAAGGCGGAGGGAGCAGAAGCCAGCAACTGTGGTTGGGGACAAAGCCTCTTGCTGGGCCCTCCAGTCCCTCCACCCAAACACGCACAGTCACTCACTCCCGGCAGGGCTGGCACCCGGCAGAAGCAGGCGGAGTGCCTTGAAGGCAGCCTGTGAGGGAGGGAGGGGCAGGCAGAGGAGAAGAGGACCATCCCGGAGCGCAGGAGTGCGCACCGAGGCACAGCACAGGGCGGCAGCCCGGCTTCGTTGAGCAGGGCGCTGCCCCGCCCTCTTTTCCAGCAGAACCTGGTCGCCCAGGCCAGCTGGAGTCAGCCACGCCTAACCATCTCAGGCGAGGGAGGAGGCTGCAGCTTGGGTGCCGGGCCAGAAGAGGACCTGTGTGGGGAGGGCTTGGGGTATGTAGCCTCAGCTGTAGCCCCCACCCCACAGACCTCTGCGGCAGAGGGAGAGGCGACAGGGCCAAATAATGCCCTAGTCTGGAGCCTGGGGCTTGCAGCTGGGAGGTGACGTGCATCAATAGGAATGATGCTTGAGACGAAGCCAAGGCAACTGCTGGTGTCAGAATTTCATCGCGTCTCTGTCTCAGAAGAGGGGCAGAGCTTGAGGAGCCGGGCTGTGAGGAGTCGAGGGGCGTGTAGACCCCCAGAGCGCAGGCCTTTTGGTCTATCTCTCAGGCTAGGAGGGAGAGAGAGAGAGGTGTGAGGGCGGAGTAAGAATCCCCTCATCCACCCTTCCCAACCCCCTCACCCCTGCCCCACGACTCCAAAGTCAGGCCTGCCAGCGTGGACTTGCTCATCCCCGACTGGAAGGGAGACCAAGGAGGGCTCTGGCAGGCCTGCCAGGACCAGGGGGCACTCTTACTGAAGGACAGGCCCACTGGAGTGAATGCCAGATAAAGGGCTAGACCCTCTATGTGGAGGGGAGGCATATGGAGGGAGGGGGCTCTCGGAAGTCCCTAAGTCCTGACCCAGTCTCCACCCTCAGAACAGGAAGACCTGCCCTGTGGCTTACATCCCTACCTGAGGTATTCAAGGCCACCTAGGCCTGGCTGTACCAGAAAGAGGAGGAGTTATGGTGAGCCAGGGGTCCAGTTGCTTACCAGACTCTCCTAATGGCTTTATCAGCCCTCAAGAAGTCTGGGCGATTAACTGGTGGGCCCAGCACCCTTCATCCTGGACCCTTCTGAGAGCCCAAGGGGCTCTCCCAAAGGGTGGTGGGCAGCAGGATTCCTGGACTTTCCTTGAGAGTGTATAGGTACCCTATAAAGAGGGTATCTGGATTGCAAGAGTTGAGAAGGAGCAAGGGGGGGTTCCTAGGGCATTCCCTGCCTGCGCCCCAGCTTTCACCAAAGGCACTCCTGGGGTTAGAAAACTTCCCATCGAGAGAGGAGCGGACCCTCCTCCGGGCAAGATTCAGGCATACCTCTCCGAGAACCTCCTAACCCGTGCCCGTGCACCCATTTTGCAGAAGGGAAAGCAGAGATCCGGGGAGCCGCAGCTGGACGCCCGGACGCCCAGGCTTCCTTTCGCAGCAGCCCGGCTGGGCGTCGGAAGTTACGCGGTCCCTTCCCCGAATGACGCCAGATTCTTTCCAGCGGCACCCCAAACCCGGAGAGGCGCCCACAGATAGGGCGTGGGGCCGGGCCGCCCGCTGTAATGACAGGGCCCACGGCCTGTGGGTGGCGGCGGCGGAGGAAGCAGGAGGAATCCGGCTATTTCTGGCCGGGGCGCGCCCACTAGCCCGGACCAGGGCTGGCAGGGCTGCTGGCCCCCCCTCTGCCCTCCGGATCCCCAAGAGGGGGCGGGGAGAGGCGCGGGTTGGCGGGCCCGGGGGGCGGGGCGGCATCCCGGGCCCACCTCCGGTCTCCTCCCACCGGAGTCCTTTCGGGTCCCTCCACCACCACACTCGGCTCGGACCCGAGGCCGCCCGCGCCGCAGCCGCGCACGTGTCCCGCGGCGCCCCCTCCCGTTGCGCCGCCGGTCCGGCATGGACTCGGGCCGGGACTTCCTGACCCTGCACGGTGAGTTCCTGGCTGGGGTGCGGCTGGCCCCTGCACGGGCCGACCCCTCGGGAAGCTGTTCCCCGCCCTGGCCCGGGGACCCCCAGTTCCTTCGGACGCCCTCCGCCCCGCCCCGGGCCAGCCTCTCGGCTCCTTTGTTGCACTGGGGGAAATCTCGGCGCAGGACTCTCGGGGTAGGACTGTCAGGCAAGACCGTGGTCATCTCCAGGCTTGTACCCCGGATCTGGCCCGAGGTGGTGGGGGGAGAGTGCGGCTCTGAAGACTTTCCTCAAGGCGACCCCTGACCCCCAGACCCCGCCTCAAGGATTCTGCCTTTTTCTGGTCTCAAAAGGCAGGGCTCCATGGTCCAGCGCGCACGGAAGGGCGGAGGAGGGACGGAACCAGCGTCTAGGAATACCCAAGTTCTCCCCCACATCGTACGGGCCCCGCTGGAGGCTCCCCAAAGTCCAGGCGTGCCTGGACCGCGTCAGGCCGCGTTGGGTGTGGCGGGGGGATGCGGAGGGGAGGAGATGAGGAGGTGAGCAAGGTTGCCAGAGGTTGGGCCGCGGGGAAATCCGTGTCAGCGATGCCCAAGCTGCGGGGAGCAGCCCGATCCTCCCATTTGCGCACTCTCCTGGCGGGACTGCGCCGAGTCTCACCTCGAACTAACTGCAGCTCCACCCTTGCTCCGGGCGAGTTTTGTCCTTGCCCTATTGCTGTCCCTCCTGGAGAAAGAGCGGCAGTGGCTTCCCACCGCAGGGCCTGGCGGTCTTCTGGCTTGTCAGGTCCCCCAACCTGGTCTGGCATCTCTTCCTCCAGCCTGGCGACTCACTCACTCTTAAGCGTGTCTTGCCCTACTGGTTTCTGAGATCATCTGTCCTTTCAGCAAACCCTGCCCCTTATGCCAGTCACTCACTGCTTAACTGCATCACCCTGTTTTCTGGCATTCCCGGGGCTGGAGACTTAGTGGCCACCTCATGCCCTTCTAAGCCATACCTGAAGGTAGTAGATGGGAAACAGAAAGAGCCCTCCAACTGCCCACTAGAGACCCCCTGAATTCAGGGGGATAGATGTTCCTCTCAGCCTACCCCTAATCTGTCCTGAGTTTCCCAGGGGGCCTAGACCTGGCTCAGGGCCCAGAGCCATGACCCTCCCACCACTGACCACTCAGGGCAGCCTTACGCAGCTGGATCATGAGCCCCCTGCCCCTGCTAGTGCTTCCTCTTCTCAGACCAGAGGGGTCCTTAGTGCTCCTGCCAGACTGGCAGGAAGGGAGTCTGGATGGCTCAGAGGACCACAGTGGAGACCTCTGCTTTCTCTCTCATCATCCCTTAGTGCTGTCGACCCTGCAGAGTGCCACCTCTTCTGGGCCTGTCTCACACTCAGCTCTCTTAAAAAGCCCTCTCTGGTCACCCGTGGCACGGCTCATGTTGGAATGGGCTTCATCCTTGGGCATCTGTGCCTGTCAGGTCTTTCTCCCCTGATGTCTTCCCTGGAGAGGAAGCTCCACAGAGGGGCCGTGGCGTGGCTTTGGTGGCGTGGGTGTGGCCTATTCTGTTTGAGACCTGCCTCCCAAATACCTCCCTCTGCCCAGCCCTTCTGGTGGGACCCGCAGGGACACTACAACTCCCAGCTCTTTCCCTGAAGGCCCTGCCACTTCAAGGCCATCCCTTACTTGCCTCGGTCCCTCCTGCAAACCAGAGCAAGAAGCAAGAGCCTGGCAAGGGGAGGTGATGGCGGGAAGGGGTGGTGCCCTATGCTGTTCCAGGGTGTCCGCACCGTCATTAGAGAATCTGTACCCCTTTCAGACTTGGGGCCCCACGGCACCACACACGTGGCTTCGGCAGCGGGCAGTCTGCCGCAGAGCCTCCCGGACATGAGATGTCGCTGACGTCCTCACCCTAGATGCGTGCAGATGCAGCGTAGTCTACAAGCATGGTTTCTGGAGGCAAGACTGTCTGAGTTCAGGCCTTGACTTTTTCATCTCAGACAAATCCCTTGATTTCTTGGTGCCTCAGTGAAACAGGGGACAAGAACACTAATGACGTCACAGGCTTGCTGTGAGGACGGAATGAGGGCACACATATAAGGCAATAGGAACAGTGTCTGGAACTCCATAGGGGCTGTGTTCCTGCCAGAGGCCCACCCCCAAGAGATCATGCCCTGTGCATTCCTGGGAGATGAGGGGGGCACTGTGAGGGAGTCCCTTGCTAGGAAAAATGTGCCCAGAACAGGGCTCAAGAACCAAGGGTCTCCTTCTGGTGTCTCTGCGAGGCCCTCAGACTGATGCTCCGGTCTCCTGGCGCCCTTCCCCTCCTCCACTACCTCTGCAGGGGCAGAGGAAGAGGGAGAAGCAGGCTTCCTGCTGAGCAGGGAACCAGATAATGCGGGGCTTCGTCCCAGGACGGAGATGGCGACCTGAGCCAAAGGCAGACACTTAACCAACTAAGCCACCTAGGTATCGCAGGGTCATGTTTCTAAGTGCATTAAATAAAATACATGAGAATTCAAAGGAAGCAAATTATACTGCGATGTAATTCTATCCATGCATAGGTCCTTGGTGTAGGTCTGTGGGAGGGGGCGGGGGTCACTGATCCTCTGGGTGAGAACCCCTGTGTGGTTTCTCTAAACAGGTTCCTCTTACTCTCTGCCTCCTCCCCCTCCAAATGAAGAACAACTTGTCTGTGCCCTATTCCACTCATCTATGCCAGCACACATTCTCTTGATTTATTCCCTGTGGCGTGACCTTAGGCAAGTCAGTCTGCACTTCAGCTTAATGTTAGTGTCGCTTTGCTTGGCCTGGCTAATGGTTGGCTTTGCCTGCGACTCACTGCCCATCCTGGTGACTGGAGCAGCAGTGAGGCGAATGGAGGAACTATCAGAGGCAGAGAGTAAAGGAGGGGTGAGTCAGGCCTGGGGCGCTGTCTGACCTCGGCACACAGTAGGGGCTGGGTGCATGAAAGAGAAGTTGTAACTTCCATGAAAGGCCCCACTGTCCCTGAGCACACTGGCAGCACAGTTCTGTATAAAGTTGCAGTAGTTCCCATCTATTCGTCAAAGCAAGCCTGCGTTAATGGACTCATTTTAAGATCAGCCTTTTTTTTTTTTTTTTAAGAATTCCATTCGCATTTGGAACCTTGGAGATTACCCTACTCGGGTGGAGAAACTGTGAGAAGGAAACAGGTCTGCCTGTGAGGCAACGACCAGCTGAATTACAATGAATTCGTTGAGTAATTGAAGTAAAATATTTGTTTGGCTTGGTGGTCTGCCCCAGGCTCCGTCTCCGGCTCCGTCTGACCTCGCCCCATCGCGTCCTCTCGTAGACTTGGCCACCCAGGCCGCCGCTACCGGATCTCCCTTGCTTGCTCTGTTGCATCTCGCTCAAACTTCGTCCTCTGTTCGGCCCCTTGTCGGTGGGTAGAATTCGCGACTCGGGCTGCGTCCCCAGTGGACACCGCCCCCTGGTGGGACATCACTCCGAAGCCGAGGTTCCGCCCCTCTCTGCCCGAACCCCTCTGGGCTCTGGCTCCGCCCCCGGCCGGCTTCCAGAGTGAGGTTCTGCCTCCACGTCGCCTCGGGGACCCTGCTCCTTTCCCTCGCCTCCCACCCCAACCTCTGGGGCTGTGGCTCCAAATCCCCTCTCCACTCTTTGGGCTCTGACTTTCGCCACTGATTTGCTTCCTGGGTTACAGATTTATCCCACTCCGCCTCTAGGGTTCTGGCTCCTCCTCTCCCCCTCCTTGAAGTCCGCCCTTGCCGCACCCCCCCGGGAGCAAAGTCCTGCCTCTCCCGGACTGGCCGCGTCTCCAAGGTCTGTCTCCGCCCTTTTCAGCCCTGATTTCTCTCACGCCCCGCCTCTGCAGGCTGGCCCCTCCTTCTGGGCTCTGACTCCGCCTCTCCACGCCCGGGCTCCGCCCCTGATCCCTTCCCGGGCGGTGATTCCGTTCCTCCTTGCCAGGGCTTTCTGGAGGCTGCGCTGTCCCGGGCCCGGCTTGGTGGCGCAGAGGCACTGGGGAGCGTCATGCAGTGCCTAGGATTTCCGAGCCGGAGCCGCTCCAGAGAGCTCTACCTGCAGGAGCAGAGCCTCAAGGTGGCAGCGCTCAATGGGCAGAGGCTGGGTAAGGGCTGCTGGGAACACGGAGCTCTCTAGTGTTGTGTTGGGATGTACACTATGGTCCTTTGATCCTTTGATCGGACCAGTTTAGTACTTCTGTGAGTGTGAGACCCACTGTGGGGCTGTATTTGCGGTGTGGCTGTGGAGTGTTTTCTGGGGGTGAGGGTTGATTGGTTACTTCTCGGGATCCATCTGAACCCCTCCGAAGCCCCCCAGCCCTTACCACCCCAAACCCCTCCTGTTTACAGATTTCTGAGGCACTGCTGGTTATGTGGCTCGGCGTGTAACTGGTATGACCGTGTAACCCAACGAGATGATTTTCCGAGACCGTGTGACCCAGTGTGATGCTGTGATGCTGCACAAGTGTGACAAGAGTGACCGTGGGTGACCCAGGGTGTAACCTAGTGGTGATTCGATCTCTCATGTGGTGCGTGGGGCCACTGCGCGGCAATGATGATGTGTAATGCTGTGTGACCGAGTGTGGTCCAGGGTGATGCCCAGTGCCCTGAGTGACTGCAGGCGACAGATGGACAGTGGGTGACCCGGGGGACTGGTTCTGTGTTACAGTGTGTGTTACGCGGATTTTCTGACATTGCTCAATGTGCCTGAGCCGTGACTTGCACCAACCCTCAGGCAGGCTTAAGAGTCCTGACTCCACTGTGTAACTTCCTTGAGCCTCAATTTCCTCACCTGTAAAATGGGAATAATGATAGTGCCTTCCTCATAGGGTTGTTGGGGGGATTAAATACATGTGCTGAGAACAGTTCTTATTCAGATATTGGCCATGAACGTGATGGTGGCTGCTAGGATCATCATTGTGATGATGTTTTGTCTCTGTGTGTTGAGTGTGGCAGTGTTTAACTGTGTAGCTCTGTATGGCTGTGGGGCCCAGACCCAGTGTGTCTCCATTATGCATCGATAAAGGGGCAGGACTCTGCCACCCCCACCGCCTGGCCTCTTGTTAGCACCTGACACCCTCCGTCCTTCCCCACGTGGCCACCTCACTGTGTGCGGCTAGCAAGGCTGTCAGGTCAGCCCGGGGGTCCCTGAGGTGGAGGCCCCTTATCACCACCCTCCCGCAGGAGGAGAAGGTACTGGAGCTGAGTGGACGGGGCTGAGCAAGGAGTGCCCAGTCTGGGGGGATAGACTTTCTGGGTGCTGAGGGAGCAAGGCAGCCCAAAAGCCTCAGAAATAAAAGGGCCGGTTGCAAATGAGACTCAGAGGTGGCGGCGCCTGCCCAGGTGCCCTAATGGCCCAGAAGGCAGTGGCTATTATCAAGGCCCACCGTGGAGCTGAGGTCCGTGTTCCGGAAGCCATGTCGGCAGCCAGGGGACTTATCTCTGCCTGACCACAGACAAGGCCACAGCCTGGCTCCAGGACAGGATGAACATGTCATCTCCCCACGGTGTTTTCCAGAACCGGAGGGTGGGGCTCACCTCCAGCTTTCCCGCCCCCTACCCCATTACCGTCTGTGTTGTTGGCAGTGGCTTGTCCTGATGAGTGCCCAGCTTGGGGGGCAGGGGACAGGCCCAGAGTAAGGAGATGCCCCTGCTGATGACACCTCAGCCGCAGAAAGGACAATGGAACGCTCCAGCAGAGGCTGAGGGGCTCTCTTCTGGCATCCGGGAGCTCCCTTCCTCTTGTTCCAAGGGCCCCAGACACAGCCAGCAGTATGGGACCTCCTGCGGGAGCCCCTTCTCCTCCACCTCCTCTGGGCTGAAGGGAGTCTGCTCTGTCATAGGAAGACAGAGGGCAGAAGTGAGAGACTTGGGACAAAGAAAGAAGGTGCATTAGACCATCGGCTCTGAGGAGGCCCCCAGATGCCTCTTCTGATGCTGTTCTCACCAGTGAACCAGAACCAGTGCTGATGGGGGAAGAGAGGCATGGGGGAGGGGAGCTACCTAAAGCCATGAGTGGGAGGGCCACGGGTGGGTTTAGCACTGGGCTCTGCCCCTAGTGGAGGCAGGAGACTAGGGGGGGATAGAGAGGGGGTATGGGTGGCTGAGGCCTGGGGAAGCGGTCCAGAAGGTTCCCTAGGTCTTGTGGGTGTGGGGGGCAGGCTGGTGGGGTGAGGGGAGTGGGGAGAGCCTGTGGGCAGTGGATCCAGGCTCGGAAAAGAAAGACCTCGTCACAGGCCCCTCACGCTGGACCTCCATGGTCCCCAATGCCTCCGCTCTGCTGGAGCAGAAGGGTAAAGATTGCTGAAGGGCCACATAGCTTAATTTTGGGAATGGAATGAGGTGAGATGGCAGAGGGGGCTGCTGGCCTGACATGGCTCAGTGGAGAGAGATGGATTAGATGTGTCTCTATCACGCTGGTGAATCATTAAGGTGGGGAGTGGTCTCTCCTTGATCGCAGTTGGTACAGACTGCTTGGGGATGAGGGGACGAGGGCTCTTGGGGGGGCAGGCTCAGTGCCCCTTTGGTACCCTTGCTTGGGCCAATTAGGGCAAAGGGCAGTGTATCTTTGGGAGCCCCTGCCGCAGAGAAGGTAGCTGGGCAGGAGGGGCCTTGCAGCTAGGGTCTGACCCTCACTTAGGGCCCTGGGCCGGGTCCTGCCTCAGCTGCTAAGAAGGCCGCACCGTGCCTTAGGCTGTTACACCCTGAGGGTCCCAGAGCCAGGACACTCAGAGACGGGGTGGGCAGGGAGAGCCAGGAGCATCCCAGAGGCCAAACGCACGCCACAGTGGGCTCATCTGTCTCTTCTGGGGGCAAGGATCAGAGACCCTACGTAAGCAGGTAGAAGTCAGGATGGGGGCAGCAGGGGCGAGGGTGGCAGGGATGGGCACAAGTGTCCTACAGCAGCCATAACATAGATACCAAGAACTACAGCTGCTGTTATCTCTGAACCTTTTTGTTCCGCTCAGCCTGTTATTTTGGTCTCAGCTTCCCTCAGATCACTCTGACCCCTAAGTATGACCAGGGGGGCCCATTCGTGGTTCCCCAGGAACCAGATGTTCTTGAATTAGCTGCTTCCCCTTGTCCTTTCAGCTGTGGATGACAGCTCACAGTATATAAAGTGTAGCCTGAGGGGGTGGGTGTCCTAAGGTTTGGATGGCCTTGGCTAGCAATCAGAGATGACTTCCTGGAGGAGGCAGGGCTCCAGGATCTGGTTGCAGCATGGGTGCAGGTGGGAGAAGGGAACCGCGAGCAGAAAGTAAGGCTGGTGAGAAGTGGGACACTTCTCCGAGAGGGTCCAGAGGTGGGAGTAGCTAGCACGGGGCCTGGGACGGCAGGAGCCCCGGAGGGAGTGGCATCTCACCAGCTCTGCCCTCTAGGCCTACAGGATGATGAGGACCTGCAGGCACTGCTAAAAGGCAGCCAGCTCCTGAAGGTGAAGTCCAGCTCGTGGCGGAGAGAGCGCTTCTACAAGTTGCAGGAAGACTGCAAGACCATCTGGCAGGAGTCCCGCAAGGTCATGAGGACCCCAGAGTCCCAGCTGTGTGAGTGTCCCGGGGCTGCAGGGTGGGGGTAGAGTGTGGGCCCCGTGCTTGCTTGGGGAGCTGGATGAGGGTGGGGGGCTCAGCCCTGGACTGGGACCATAAGTAGGGTCACCGAGGCGTGGGCTGTCGGCACCTGGGTCAGTCACAGAACCAGAAGCAGATACAGGGAAACTAAAGCTGGCAAGGGGCCGGGAGAAGAATTCGTTAAATCACCAATAGGACAACTGAGGCCCAGTCTGGGCCAGAGAGGGCAGTCATGGAGGACCAGAGATGGAGAGGCTGAAGCCTTTCGGGAGTAGGGATACAGAACTGCGACCACAGGCGGGAAGCAAGCTCAGGAGTAGGGAGGTTGGTGGCCGGTGTTATCTGAACATGCAGGGCACCCACCCAGACAGATGTGGGAAGGAGGGAAGTTGGGCGGATGAGGGACTCCAGGTGTAGTGAGGCCGAGAGCCAAGCCCAAAGTCCGGGGGCAGATAAGGCCCTTCCTGGTATCAGTGGCCAGGATAGAGGTGGGGCGCCAGGAGGCAGTTCCTTCCTGGGACCAGGGCCATAGCGAAGAGGTAGGGCAGAGTGGAGAGAGGCCTTAGCCGGGCAGCTCCCTGGAGGATATTGGGTCTGAGGATTTTCTGGAATCCCAGCCTTAGGGCCTGCAAATGGAGAGTGCCTTCAGCAGGATCTCACAGAGAAAGAAGCCGTGCTAGTTAGCCGCCCTGTAACACAGAACGCCCTAAGGGTTCTATAAGGTGAGAGGTCCCTGCTGCATCTTATACCTAGCGAGAAAATTTTAGACCAGTGCTACCCAAAAGAACTTTCTTTGATAATGGAAGTGTTCTATATCAATGCTGTCCAGTATGGGAGCCACTGAGCACTTGAAATGTGGCTAGTGTGACTGAGGAAATGAATTCTTAAGTTTATTGAATTTTAGCTGCTTTATATTTAAGTGGCCGTGTGTGGCTGGCGGCTGTCATATCGGACAATGCAGAAAGATCACTGTAGCTGGATTTCACCTCCCAGACCCCCACCCTCGGCTGTGGAGGGGAGAGGGAGAGAAGGGGCAGGGCGGCCCACTGGGGAGTGTGGGGAGTGTGACCAGACACAGGTGACAGGCTCCAGATGGGGGAGGGGACAGGAGGACGGGGAGGTGTCCAGGAAAGGTTGGCGGGCCTCAGAACCCTGGGGAGAGACCTGAGAAAGTACCATCTGCTGGCCGTGTGGCCTGTAGCAAGGTCAGAGGTGAGGCAGGACTAGGTCAAGGTCAGATGCGGAGAGCTGGGCTGGGGCCTTGGGGCTCTGGGCTGGAAGGTTTCAGAGCTAGGCAGGGTAGGGTTGAAGTGGGCAGAGCCCGAACTACTCTCCAAAAACCACCCGAGCGCATGTCAGTCACACAGTCTGCGAGTGACCCAGACCTCCCCTCTGTCTGTCGGTGGCACCAGCCAGGCTCCTCCATGGGCCTCCGCCCTGATAGGGGGCTTCCTGTTAGAGGCTGGTGGGGGCGGCATGGTGGGAACGGGCATCTTGCTCTTTGAGCTCTGGAGATTCCTGAGAGCGCCGCCACCGCCACCACCACCCCTGCCCAGCCACTGCATATGCCTGCTTTCCCTTGTATGCCTGGCACCTGGTGGCGGCGGGCATGGGGGCAGAGACAAGATGAGTGGGGGCCTGGGCTGGTGAGATGAGGCCCTCATACTGGGAGAGCTGTGAGCACGAGGGCTGGAGGGCCTTCCAGGGCGGAGACCCGTGTGAGCAAAGGTGCAGGGGCGAGAATGTGGAAGGGGCGTGAGTGAGCGGCCTGCACCTGACCAGAGGGGCTGCAGGGGTGACAGGTGTGAGGGCGGGCACTGGGTGGGCTCAGAGAGACACTGAGATGGCTCTCGGGCTGACCATGCCTATTGGCTGCTTCCCTTCTCTGGGGGAGCCGTGAGACTCTTGTCCCCAAATGCACTCTACCGTCAGGGAAACTGAGGCCAGGTAAGGGAGGAGGGGAGCAGCCCCCCTGTTCTCTCTGCTCCCTCCTCCCTAAGTTTCCCCGATCCCGCTGCCACTATAGACCCTCCACTCAGGCTCCCAGAGGCAGACAAGGCATTATCAGCAGTGTAGTCATCTGGACTTTCTCTCCGGTGTGGGTGGGGTACTGGCCCGGGAGCTGCCCGGCTCAGGTTTCCTGTTTTCACTCCCAGCCCCGGGGCAGTGGCGGCTGGCCTGGTTCTAGCAGGCACAGGAGGTTGTGGGCAGAGGAATTAAGCGGGGATATCCCTAGCACCCCAGATGGCCCGGGGCTCATATGTCCTACTCTCGGAGCCTGCTGCTCAGCCTGGGCACGTGCTCTTCACCTGGGGCTTGCAGGTGGCTAGGAGGCCTCTGAGCACTCGGGGTGCAGGCAAGCACAGGGGGGACAGGAGAGCTTGGCAGCTGGAGCTGGTCTAGAACACAGGGCAGATGGATGTGGAGGGCTCAGGACACGGGTGGGGCATGGGCAGAGACTGGACCTTGATGCTGGGCAGCTTGGCATGAACCCAGCTGGTGGGACTGGCTCTCAGGAAGGGCATCCTGAGGGGCAGGGAGGCGGCAGGGTCTTGCTGCTCCCTAAAGCTTGGAAGGATTGTGTGTGAGAGGAGGGCTCGCCACCCAGTTCCTACGGGCAGAATGGTGGACTCTCTCAGATCCATAAGGGGCACCGCTTGGGGTCCTAGAGGGCAAGAGCCTTCCCGCACTCCTCTGGCCAAGGGGTTCCCTGGGGTCACGACACACGGAGACATGCAGGCCAAGGATGTGTCTATGCTGCCGCTCAGGCACTTCTCCCTGTGACCCACGCCCCAGAGCCCAGGGCTGCTAGAGGGTGGGTCCAGGCTCCCCCAGGGCAGGGAAGAGGGTCCAGAATGGTCTCTCCCCATCTTTGAAAGCCCTGCCCTGCTCGAGTCCTCTCTCAGGGGCCCTCCTCCCTCCACCTGGAAACAGCAGGGGCTGGGATCGCAGGGGCCCTTCTCTAGGGTCAGTTTCTCCCGCTGTTCCTCAGCCCCCCTCCCTGTGTTTCCCCTGCCCACCACAGCTGTCTCTCACATTCCTCCTCCACCTTGGTCTCTGTCCTCCTCCCTCCCTCGAGTTCCTCTTGTCCGTCCTGCCACACCCCTCCTCGTCTCTGGATCCAGGCCTGAGCTCCAGCCCCAGCTCTGGGTCCCCCTAGCGTGCCTTGGCCACACCGGGGGCAGGGACTGGCGTGCAGCTCTCTCTGCCACCTGTCCCCTTCTTGCAGTCTCCATTGAGGACATCCAGGAGGTGCGGAAGGGGCACCGCACGGAAGGCATGGAGAAGTTCGCCCGGGATGTGCCTGAGGACCGCTGCTTCTCCGTGGTCTTCAAGGACCAGCGCAACACACTCGACCTCATCGCGCCGTCGCCGGCTGAGGCCCAGCACTGGGTGCAGGGTCTGCGCAAGATCATCCACCACTCGGGCTCCATGGACCAGAGGCAGAAGCTGCGGCAGTATCCTTCCCGCGGTGCTGGGTCCTGGCCCAGCCTGTCCATCCTGGCCGCGCTCATGGCCGGGCAGCCTGGGTGTGGGAGATACCCAGCTTGGCCCTCATACCGACGTAGCAGAGGCTCGGTGGGTGGCTTACACAATGGAAATGAATCTTCTCACAGTTCTGGAGGCTGGAGACCTGAGGTCTGGGTGCCCATGTGGTCAGGCTCTGGTGGGAGCTGTCTTCCTGGCTTGTGAGTGGCTGCCGGCTCACTGTACCCTCACATGGCAGAGAGAGAGAGAGAGAGAGAGAGACAAGATCTTTGGTGTCTCCTCTTATAAAGGTACTAATTCTATCATGAAGGCTCCATCTCATGACCTCATGTAAGTTCCCCATGACTCATCCCCAGATGCCATCATATTGGGTGTTAGGACTCCCACATATTAATTTAGGGGGAACACAGTTCAGTCCTTGCCAGCGGGATGCAGAGAAGGCACCTGGAGCCCTGTTTGATCTACTCAGTGCAGCCCCCGCTGCCCCTTCTCCCCCAATAACCTGCACGGAGTTCCACTAATGGCAGCGGCTTCCATGCAAGACCAAGTCTGGAGTGTCTGAATGTTTCTTGGAGTTACTACATATTTTTTTTCTCTCGGGAATTTGGAAGGTCAACCCTGTGCCATTCTTTGGGGACTGATCAAATTTCCCTCGTGTGCAGGCCAGCCTGTAGGCTTAAGACAAATTCACTTCCAAATCTGGACGCACAACAGCACAGGAGCCTGTGGTTCAAAGTGGGCGGGCTTCTGGTACAGAGGATTGGGCTGGAACCAGCTCCAGCTCCTTTATTTTAATGACAGTTTTATTGACATATAATTCACATACCATGTGATTCACCTGCTTAAAGTGTACGCGTGAATGCTGTTTAGTATGTTCACAGGGTTATAAGTAATTTTACAACACTTTCATCACCTTAAAAAGAACCTTGTACCCATGAGCAACCAGGCCCCATTTCCCCATAACCAGCCCTAGACAATCACTAACCTACTTTTTGGCTCTGGACATCTCATATAAATGGAATCATGGAGTCTTTTGTGCCTGCTTGTACCTAGAATTTATAAACATTATGGTAACTGTATGTATGTTTAACCTTTGGAGGGTAACCATCTTTGAGTTTTCCAATGAGGAAATTGACATTCCCACCAGGAGTGTATGAGGTTCCAATTTGTCCTGCCTTTGCTAAGGCTAGTTACTCTTGTTACTACTTTTCTATCCTAGCCACCCTTGTGGGTGTGAAGGGGTATCTCATTGTGGTCTCGATTTCCATTTCCTTGATAGCTAATGGTGTCAGCTATCTTCACATGGTCATTTGTAGGGAATTTGGAAGGTCAACCCTGTGCCATTCTTTGGGGACTGATCAAATTTCCCTCGTGTGCAGGCCAGCCTGTAGGCTTAAGACATTGGTAGAAATATCTATCAGATCCTTTGAGGAAATATCTGTCAGATTCTTTGCCCATTTTCTGTTGTTGTTCCTTTTTTTTTTTTTTTTTTTTTTTTAAGTAATCTCTACAGCCAATATGGGGCTTGAACTTACAACCCTATGATCAAGAGTTGCATGCTTGGGGGCACCTGGGTGCTCAGTCAGTTAACTGTCTGACCCTTGGTTTCAGCTCAAGTCATGATCTCAGGGTCCTGAGAGAGAGCCCAGGCTCAGTGCTCTCTGCGGAATGTGCTGGAGATTTCCTCCTTCTTCCTCTCCCTCTGCCCCTCCCCCCTGCTCACGCCCTAGCCGCTGAGCCAGCCAGGTGCCCTGTTAAGCTCTTTTAAAAATGGATTTACTTTTAAAAATTCTTTACTTGTTGTAAAATCTACATAGCATAAAATTTCCCATCTTTAACCATTTTAGTCATGCCGAGTACATTCACATTGTCAATGCAAAATGCAACTCTTTTCATCTTGTAAAACTGAAATTCTCTCCCCATTAAACAACTTCTCATTCTCCCACCTCCAGTCCTCACTCCCCAGCCCTGACCCCCGGCAGCCACCATTCTACCTTCTGTCTCTCTGAATTTGACCACCCTAGGGACCTCAAACAAGTAGAATCATACAATATTTGTCTTTTTCCAACTGGCTTATTTCACTTCACATATATGCTCTCAAGGTTCATTCTTGTGGTAGCCTGTGTCTGAATTTCCATTCTTTCTAAGACCGAATAATAATATTCCGCTGTCCACATACACCATATATTGTTTTTTCATTCATCCATTGATGGGCACCTGGGTTGCTTCCACCTTTTTCCTGTTGTGATTAATGCTGCTGTGAACATGGCTGCACAAATATCTCTCTGAGACCCTGCTTTCAATTCTCCTGGGGTCTATACCCAGAAGCAGAGTTGCTGGGTCACAGAGTAATTCTACTGTCAGTTTTTTGAGGCACCGCCATATTGTTTTCCTAAGCATCCAACCTACTTTCTACTCCCACCAACAGTGTGCCAAGCTTCCGATTTCTTCAAGTCTTCAACACACTTGCCCTTTTCTGGGTTTTTTGGTTTGGTTTTGTTGGGGTTTTGATAGGTATTTTATCATGGTTTTGATTTGCATTTCCCTAATGATTAATGATGTTGAGCCTTGGTTTTATAATTTGCTTTCTTGTATCTTCTCTGGAGAAATGTCTATTCATATCCCTGGTGCAGTTGTTAATTGGGTTGTCTTTTTATTATTGAGTTGTAAGAGCTGTTTACATATGCTAGATACAAGGCCCATCATAATTATGCTTTGTAAATAGTTCCTCCTATTCTGTGAGTTCTCTTCTTTCTCTTGATGGCACTTGAAGCATGAGTTTTTAGTTTTGGTGACGTCTAATTCATCTGCTTTTTGCTTTGTGGCTTGTGATTTTTAATGTATCTAAGAAGGCTTTGCTTAACCCCAGATCACTAATGTTAACTCTTACAATTTTCTTCTAAAGGTTTTCTAGTTTTACCTATTATATTTAGGTCTTTGCTTCATTTCAGATTCATTTGTGTGTGTGTGGCAGGATGTGGGGATCCAACTTCATTTTTTTAGCCTGTAGGTAGTTGTCCCAGCACTATGTGTTAAAAAGACTGTCTTCCCCCTCAACTTGTCCTTATACCCTTGTCAAAAATCAGCTGACCATTTATAAGATTTTATTTATTTATTTGAGAGAGAGTGAGAGTGAGAGAGAGAAGACAGAAGGAAAGGGAGAAGCAGGCTTCCTGCCGAGCAGGAGCCCAACGAGGGGCTTGATCCCAGGGTTCTGGGATCATGACCTGAGCTGAAGGCAGACACTTAATCAACTGAGCCACCCAGGCGCCCCAGGAGGGTTTATTTTCATCGATATCAGTTTTATTCCAGTTATCTATATCTATCCTTGCACCAGCACACATTGGTTAGGCTACCATGACTTTGTATATTTAGAAATCAGGAAGTGTGAGTTCTCCAAATTTATTCTATTTTTTTTTTTTTGGATACATTTATTAATTGAGAGAGAGGGAGCAAGCAGGAGGGGGAGGGGCGGAGGGACAGCGAGAGAGAACCTGAGATCACGGCCTGAGCCCAAATCAAGAACTGGACGCTTAACCAACTGCTCCACCCAGGTGCCCCTCTTCTTTTTCTGCAAGATTGTTTTGACAATTCTGGGTCCCTTGATGTTCCATGTGAACTTTAGGATCAATTTCTTCAGAGAGGTTAGCATTTCTATGATAGGGGTTGTATTGAATCTATAGATCACTCTGGAGAGTATTCCCTATTTAACAATATCAATTCTTGTGATCTGTAAATTTGGGTCTCTTTCCATTCATTTAGATCTTCCTTATTTCTTTCAGCATTGTTTTGTGGTTTTCAGAGTATAAGCTATACATTTAAAAAATATATTTCTGTGTTTTAATTCATTTTGAGGCTACTTGGTGGAATTACTTTCTTAATTTCATTTTCTGATTATTCATTGCTAGTATATATCCAGCTGCTTTGAGGGACATTCTTTGAGCTCTGTTCGTTTCCTTACTCTGTGCTTTTCAGCATTTCATAGATTTGTAAGTATTTTTTCTCAACGCTACCTTTGCCTGATTTTGAGCTTTCTTAACAGTCCAATTCTGTAGCATCGGCTTATCCTTGGACAGTCTTGTGCCCCTAGTGGGTTCTGTTGCCCAGCCCTCGAGATCCTTAGGCCATTCTAGTCTGCTGAATAATCATCAGCATGGGGACCTTCTGTTTGGTTGGACCACTCTGAACTTGATTTTTTTTTTTTTAACCTGGGGTTCTGCCATGATTATTTTTCATGTAAATATATACATGAAGTATGGCTATGTTAGAATGAAGTCTTCTTTTTTAATTTTTAAAAAAGATTTATTGATTTATTTGAGAAAGAGAGAGAGAATATGTTTGCATGTGTGCAGGGAGGGGCCGAGGGACAGGGAGAGAATCTCCAGGCAGACTCCCTACTGAGAGTGTAGAGCCCAAGGAGGGGCTCAATCTCATGACCCTGAGTTCATGACCTGAGCCAAAACCAAGAGTAGGACTCCCAACCGGCTGACCCACCCAGGTACCCCAGACTGAAGGTTAAAGGCCAACAAAATGAAGCTACCAATATTTGGGTTCCGCCCCCAATCTTCTCTGCATTTCAATTTGTCTGATGATGCATTTTCCAAAAATAGAGATCTTACATTTATATCCATTTTCTGTGTACCATTATGTCATAATTATTTCTCTATGTTAGTAGAGTCTTCATAAAAAGCTGTAGTGACTATATAATATTCCATTGAGTAGATGCCCTATAAGTTAGTGATCCATTCTTTTAGTCTTGAACATTTTCAGTCTTCCACTACTATAAGTAACATTGTAAAGAACTATGGTCCTAAATGCTTTTGGTATTTAGGAGCATTTCCTTACCAACAGATTCCTAGAAGTGGAATTAGTGAATCCAATGAAGTAATAGTTTTGAGCTTTAGCTCTATCTTTGCATCACGTTCCCAAGTGTTGAATGCTGAATAAATTTCCTTTATCCAAGTGGTGGATGGGAGTGTCCATGGCACCTCACTCCTACCTGCACTGGGTAATAGACTTTTAAAGTGCTGACCTTAGAGTTTAAGAAACTGCATCTCATTTGCAAATTGTTAATATCATTGATTACGGAGAATGTTTGCAAAAGGTCAGCTTATGGTCTTTTCTCATTATTAGGGTAATCATCGTGTTTTCTGCACAGCTTTATTTTTTCTTTTTTTGACCCTCAGAATTATTTAAAGTTTACATGTCATCAATTATGTTGTTCCTTTGTGACTCCTTCTAAAAACCTGCTGTCATTTTTTAAAAAATTGTTTTCATTGTCTTCTTTAATTTCTCTGGAAGGTACTGTGGAGGTCCTCTTTCTTGACTTCTCCAGGGCAAGTCTGAGTAGAGAGAGGCCAGAGATAATGGAGAAATGGGGGCCAAGTGCCCCCATTGTGATGGCATGGTGGAAGCTTTGTTTTTGTTTCTGGGAGCCTCACCTTCTGATCTGTGGCTTCAAGTTTGCTGCTTCCTATAAAAATAAGCCTCAAGCGCTTTAGTCAAGTTGGCTAACAATTCTGTATCGAAAACCAGAAGCAGGTATCTTGAAACATTAAGAAGAATCATCCCTGGGTGACTGGGTGACGGGACTATGGGAGATTTGTTTGTTTCCTTTTCTGCATTTTGTAAGTTGTCTATAGTGAACTCTCTCACGATGAGAAAAGAAATGTTTTTCTAAAATGTGAAAGGGTTCTTCAAAGCCAGTATATAGAAAAAAGACCCTTCGTAGGACGTAATATTTCCTCTGAAGAGGCCATCGGATCTTGTCCCTGGAATGCTGGTGTGCAGTATGTCAGGCCTGCAGGGAGCCTTGTCTGTAGGTGTTCTCAGTCCACCTGGGCCCAAGAGTTGACCCTGGGCATGAAACCTGGCTATAGCTGGGACCTTGGGGGTATTGGGGCTCCTGGGTTCTTTCCTTACTTCTTGCCCAGCTGGATTCACTCCTGCTTGCGAAAAGCTGACAAAAACAAAGACAACAAGATGAGCTTCAAGGAGCTGCAGAACTTCCTGAAGGAGCTCAACATCCAAGTGGATGACAGTTACGCCCGGAAGATCTTCAGGGTGAGGCGGGGAGTGAGGGCTGGGTCTGTGTGGCCGTGGGCCTGGAACCCTAGTTGGGAGCACGCTCTGAGCCCTGCCAACTGGGCCTGGCAGGAATGTGATCACTCCCAGACCGACTCCCTGGAGGATGATGAGATTGAGGCCTTCTACAAGATGCTGACCCAGCGGGCGGAGATTGACCGCGCCTTCGCGGAGGCGGCGGGCTCAAGGGAAACGATGTCGGTGGATCAGTTAGTGACGTTCCTGCAGCACCAGCAGCGGGAGGCGGCGGCAGGGCCTGCGCTGGCCCTCTCCCTCATCGAGCGCTATGAGCCCAGTGAGACTGGTGAGAGCCTGGCTGCGCCTTCGGCCTGCAGCCCCTGGGAGCACACTGGGCCGGGAGACCCGTGGAGAGACCACAGCCTGAGGGTCGGGATTAGGAGGGAAGGGGGCACCCTCGTTACCAGCTGCTTGCCCCATGAAAGTAAGCAGAAGGGAGACGGGGCTCCAGCATCACTACCCTTCCCTTGGTTCTTTTTCCAGGGGGTCTTGCAGACTCCTCCTCCAGGAAATAGAGAAGAGGCTGGGAAAGCAAATCCTTTTCCTGCTTGCGTCCTGGGCAGGGCTTTGAGATGGACAGACGGGGCCCTGTCCTGGAGGGGCTTCAGTCTGGAGGCCCAGACGAGGAGGAGGAGATGAGGCCCCGGCTTCAGGGGGCCTCACAGTGTGGGGGACCGAGGAGGAGAAGGCAGGGCCCTCCCCTAGGGTAGTCACAACAGTCTGATGGTTGACTCCAACTCATCCGCTCGGAGCGATATCAAGGTCCAGCCCAGGGCAGGAAGGCAGGGACGTCAGGGGGCTCCCCTCCCAGAGCGGTGGCGCGCGGAAGGCCTCCTGGAGGTGGCTGGCCTGATCCGAGGGGTTCTGACTGGCGCGGGCGTCCTCCTTCGCAGCCAAAGCGCAGCGGCAGATGACCAAGGACGGCTTCCTCATGTACCTGCTGTCTGCCGACGGCAGCGCCTTCAGCCTGGCGCACCGGCGGGTCTACCAGGACATGGGTCAGCCGCTCAGCCACTACCTGATTTCCTCCTCCCACAACACCTACCTGCTGGAAGACCAGCTCACGGGGCCCAGCAGCACCGAAGCCTACATCCGGTGGGGCCCGGGGGAGGGGGCGCGGCCTGGGGGCCTGGGGCGGGGCCTGGGGGCGGGGCCTGGGGGCGGGGCGGGCCGAGGTGGGAGGGCCTAGCCTCCTTGCCTACCCGCAGGGCGCTATGTAAAGGCTGCCGCTGCTTGGAGCTCGACTGCTGGGACGGCCCCAACCAGGAGCCCGTCATCTACCACGGTTACACGTTCACCTCCAAGATCCTCCTCTGCGACGTGCTCAGGGCCATCCGGGACTACGCCTTCAAGGTTGCGCGCGCCCCTGGCGGGTGAGGAGGGCGGTGGTAGTGGCGGCCCCGCTCCTCCTAACCTACCCTGGGACCTCCAGGCGTCCCCCTACCCCGTCATCCTGTCCCTGGAGAACCACTGCACCCTGGAGCAGCAGCGTGTGATGGCGCGACACCTGCGCACCATCCTGGGCCCCATGCTGTTGGACCGGCCACTGGACGGGGTCACCACCAGTCTGCCTTCCCCTGAGGTTCGCGGTGGGCATTGGGGTACCCAGACGAGAGGGCGGGGGACTGGCTGGGAGGCCCGTGGGGTCTTGACCTGCACCTACCTTCTTAGCAACTGAAGGGGAAGATCTTGCTGAAGGGGAAGAAGCTTGGGGGGCTCTTGCCCCCTGGTGGGGAGGGTGGCCCCGAAGCTACCGTGGTGTCTGATGAGGATGAAGCGGCTGAGATGGAGGACGAGGCCGTGAGGAGCCGCGTGCAGCACAAGCCCAGGGTTCGAGGGGGAGCTGCGGGGGGGGGGGGGGCAACCCTGGGGCCCTCCCCCATCATGGGATGTTTGCCTTATCTCAGTTCTCTGTGGCTGCCACTCAGACCCTCTGCCCCCCTCTCTCTGTCTGTCTCCCTCTCTGTCTCTCTGCGTCTGGGTTTCTGGCTCTCTCAGTGCCCACCTGCCCCAACCTCTGAATCTAACCTGGGCCTCCCCGTGGCCCCCAGGAGGACAAGCTCAGGCTAGTGAAGGAGCTCTCCGATATGGTCATTTACTGCAAGAGCGTCCACTTTGGGGGCTTCTCCGGCCCTGGCACCCCAGGGCAGGCTTTCTATGAGATGGCATCCTTCTCTGAGAACCGCGCCCTGCGGCTGCTGCAAGAAGCAGGTAAGCCGTGGCCCTGCATCCTCAGGGTGCTGGCCATCTGAACGACAGTGTGGACTGGCCCGGGCCAGGCCCGGCTCCACTGCTGGGAATGGGGCACAGAGTTGGCTGGTAACTGCTGTTACCAGTTGGCGGGGAGGTGGGGCTCGGGCTCCCCAGGAGGCCCACGCTTCTGACTGCCCACACCCTTTTCAGGAAACAGCTTTGTTCGCCACAACGTCAGTCACCTCAGCAGGATCTACCCTGCTGGGTGGAGAACAGACTCCTCCAACTACAGCCCCCTGGAGATGTGGCACGGGGGCTGCCAGATCGGTATGGGCTGCCAGGCGCTGAAGAGGCGGGGGAGGCTTTCAGTCCAGAGGACCAGGGGTCAGGTGCCTCTGGGGACCCAGCTGGGGCCAGATGCAGGGACTTGTAGGCTTGGGAGCTGGTAGTCTCCGTTTGGACATATAGCCCTTTGAATCCCGGCACCCGAAATGGGATGTGAGGCTGGTGCGGGGGGTCAGTGGCGGCAGGAGGGCAGTGGGCGTGGCAGTGATGCCGGCCCCAGCTTCTGCCTCACCATGTGACCTTAAGGCCTCCGTGTACCCCCGGTAGGCTGGGCTCTAGGGCCCCCGAGGCCAGCCCACAGCCTGTGCCTGCTCTGTCCCGCCTACAGTGGCCCTGAATTTCCAGACTCCTGGCCCAGAGATGGACGTGTACCAGGGCCGCTTCCAGGACAACGGGGCCTGTGGGTACGTGCTGAAGCCCGCCTTCCTGCGAGACCCGAGCTCTGCCTTTAACTCACGTGCCCTGGCCCAGGGGCCCTGGTGGACCCGGAAGCGGCTCAGTGTCAGGGTACGGCCAGCTGTTGGAGGGACAGGAGCCCGTGGGCCTCCCTCCCGCTACCATCTCGAACGCTCATCTGCCCCCTGCCTCTGCTCAGGTCATCTCCGGGCAGCAGCTGCCAAAAGTCAACAAGAATAAGAATTCAATTGTGGACCCCAAGGTGACGGTGGAGATCCACGGTGTGGGCCGGGACATGGCCAGCCGCCACACTGCTGTCGTCACCAATAACGGTACCTGCCGGGCCCGGGTGGGGCCCGACCCCTGCAGCCGGCATCCCTGCTGTTGACGTGGTGCTTGTTCTCCCAGGTTTCAACCCATGGTGGGACACAGAGTTTGAGTTTGAGGTGGTAGTGCCTGAGCTTGCCCTCGTGCGCTTCGTGGTGGAGGATTATGACGCGTCGTCGAAGAACGACTTTATTGGCCAGAGCACCATCCCCTTGGGCAGCCTCAAGCAAGGTGAGTGAGTGTTAAGGGGAGGGGACGACTCGGTGGAGGAGGCAGGGCCTGGGCTGGGGCCGTGACAGCACCTCGAAGCCTCCTCACCGAGTGTCGCCAGAACTCTCTATGTGCTCTTTCCTGCCTGCCCCCCGCCAGGGTACCGCCACGTCCACCTCTTATCAAAGAACGGAGACCAGCACCCATCTGCCACCCTCTTCGTGAAGGTGTCTCTCCAGGACTAGGTTTGGGGGTTCTGATGGGGGCTGCCCCAAGCAGGCTGGGCCCTCTGTCCCCATCTAGGGACAGGGCTGGCATGGCTGCTGCTGGCTTCTCACTTGGAGCTAGAGGGCCTGCCCTGCCTTCAGCTCTAACGTGCCGTCTGTGCTGCTGCCTCTCCGGGGTCCCGGGAGCGGGCCCGGTCCCGGGAGCTCTCCTCCGTTCCATTAGGAAAAACACTGCCGCCCTCTTCCCTGGCCCTGACCCTGGGTTGAGGGTTTTTATAAAAGTTATAAGACGACGTCCTGCGGTCTCTTTATCAGAATGCCAGAAAATCCCTATAAACGGTGTGTGTGTGTGAGGGGCCCCAGTACCTCTCTCTCCATGTCCCCTGCACTCACACTATGAGTGTGAGGGCTATCTGTCCCCTTGGGCAGGAAGGACTAGCGAGAAACAGATGCCTCCATGGAAGACAGTGGAGGGAGCTCAGTCCTCTGGAATGTTACAGACCATCCCCTCCAGTCCCAAAGGCCCCTCCCCCAGAGGGGGACCTAGCGACCCAGACTTGAAAGCCCACACACACACCTTGTGAGGGCCACCAGCTTTTATTGACCAGGGCAGAGGGAGTGACCCGGGAGTCTCCAGCTAGACCGTGGCGGCAGAGTCTCCCCGGGGTCTCTGGTATGTGTTGGGAAGGTACCCCTGGGGGCCCCGGCCATGTGGGTGGCACAGGCGGGGGCAGGGCCTGGGATCAGAAAAAGCCGAGCCGCTTTTTCTCCTGCTGCTGCCTCCACTTGGCCATGCTGTAGAATTCTTCCTTGGATTTCCCAAAGATATCTTGGAAGTCGGAGTCGGAGAGGTAGACCTGGGGGGTCAGGGTACAAGGGGCAGGGTGTCAGCTGATCCCAGAATTCCATCCCATCCGCCCAGTGGGGTCATCCAAGCTCAAGGCTCTCCTCCCTCACATCTCTGCGCACTACCCCATCTGGAAGACATATCCCTGTGGCCAGTCTGCCCATTGCCCGCCATTAGTGGGTCATCCCCTGGCACCTCCAGCTCAGTTTCAGATGCTGAAACCAGGGCTGGGGCAGTGAATGGCAGGGGCCTCAGGTACTCGCCTCCTTGTGGGCGGGGTCCACGCCCTCGGGCAGGTCCTCAGCAGCCTGGTGCATGAGCTGTTCCCGGGGCACGCTCCTGCTGATGGCGGGTCTGGGGGCGCTGTGACAGCTGCTGGGGCTGGTACTGGTGCCACCGGCCTTGCGGCCGAGCTGCAGCCCATGCCCTGCGCCCTCCTGGGAGCCCTTGAGGCTCTGCGGGGTCAAGGGGCCTGCCCTGCCATTGCTTGGCCCCTTAGACAGCTGGAAATTGTTGAGTTCCTGCCCGGAGAGGGGACTCAGGTTAGAAAAATGAGAGAGAGACGCTCCCACAGGGAGGCCACACTGAGCCCCTGGCCCTCTTGCCCCCACTGCAAACCCTGCCACCCACCAGGCCCTGGCTCTCGTCCATGCCGACCATGCCGCCTAGGCCAAGTCCCCGGCGGGAGGCTGGGGGACCCAGTACTCACTCTTCTTGTCTCAGCTGTGGCAGGTTTCGCTCCCGGGATGCCGTCCTCCACCTCCGCATAGGACTGGCTGTTCTGGGGACAGGAATCGGGGTAGGGGCAGGCTGGGGTGCACCCCTGGGACCTGGAGGGGTATGGGCACTGGGGACAAGACCAAGGCTCCTCTGCCCACACTGGAGGTCCCCAGATGGGAGGGACAGTGCCTCCTCCTAGTCTGCTCAGGGCAGGCCCCTCTCCCTGGAGTAGAGTGGGGTTGGCAGTTCAGGCCTCACTCACAGTCCACTTGTAGGGGTCCCAGGCAAGGAACCATCCAGTGAAGGTGGGAGGCTCATGGCCCTGCTTCATGACGACGATGGGTGTGGCGGGGCTCCTCCCTGCCGGGTGTGTCTTCAGGTACTCCTGGCCCCAGGCCACTGCCTCCTTCTTCCACTCACCGGCAGCTTCCCCGAGCCACAGGAAGATCTGGGCCACAGAGGGGGTCTGGCCTTCGGCGAGTGGAGGGGCTGCCCGGAGCTGAGCACTTCCTTCCCGCTTCCATGAAGCGGCCTCTCAGTCCCCGCACACATCCCAGCCAGCCAGGCACAGGAGGGGGCTGGCCGCCACCCCAGCCACACACGCAGAAACGCAGAAATGAGGCGGAGGTTCCCAGGCATGCACCTATACATTCAACCCACAAATACTGACTGAACGCCTACGATGTGCCTGGCGCTGTTCTAGGCACTGGGGATTCAACACTGAAAAAACAGGCAAAATCCCTGCCCTTATAGAGCTTTCATTTTATTGGGTGGGAAAGGGAAGCAGAATAAAGAAAAATAAGTTAATAAATAAAATATGTATTATAGCAGATGGAGAAAGGTAAAGCAGGGAAAGAAAACACAAAGTGTGGTAGGTGTGTGGGGGCTTGGCTTTCGCTCTGAGATGGGAACACACAAGCGTCACGGCCACATTCCGTGTCACAGACCCTGAGGCAGACACACGAGCACAGCTATACACAGCAACGCCCCGAAGCCACTCCCTGTCACCTACAGGCGGCCCCCAAACCTGCCACGTGGAGCCTCTCAGGCGCATAGTGACCCCGCCCCGCAAACAGTGACCCAGTCACTCCCGTGGCGGCCAGGCTCCCAGTCTCCTGGTTTCCCTGTTTACAGCCAGGGCGAGACCACACGCCGCTCCCAGAGGCAAGCCCTGTCCCACGAGCCACGTACCCTCGCGTGGCCGGGCATTCGCTCTGCCACCGCTCGCGCTGACCGCTTAGCTGCGGGTACCCAGTCACCCCGAATCGCACCGGGAACGCAGTACGTGCGGCAAATAGGTGTGTAAGGCACGCAGATGCAACCACAAAACTGCTCACAGTTGCACGCGAGCCCCAGGCAGAGTCCCCTGCAGCTTCGCGGTGACAGAGCTGTCTGCGGTCGCCCCGCAGTCCCGCAGGCTCACACAGACGGCCCTCCCCCCCCATTCACCGCCCAGCCCGCCGGGCCACCGCCTCACCTCCTGCCAGGTGTCCAGTAACATGATGTCATACTTGTCCAGGTCCTCTTGGCTAAAGAGGACCACTTCTGTGAGGACCAGGTGGCCCATCTGGCTGGAGCACTCAAACAGCCGTGGCGGGAAGCTGGGGACGTCCTCGGGGAGCCTGGCCAGTGAGGACAGCCAAGCTGTGAGGGGCGCAGAGAGAGCTGTGCCTCTCAGCAGCCTGGGCGAGCTAGCCCTCAGCCCACCCGCCCCCGGCCCCCACGGGCCCCAGCTTCTCCCGGAGCAGGAGGCATGCGCCCTCCTCTGGGCTCCCCCCCCCAGACCATAATTCGCTCTGGGCCCCAGCATCCTCATCTGTCAGTGGGAAAGCCTACCACAGCCCCAGCCAGCTGTGACACGCCACCCAGGAATTTTCCCAGGAGAGGGCATGGCTCAGTGGGGCTGTGGGGGGCGGGCATTAAGCTGGGGTACTGCTCTCCCTAGGAGGGAGGAGCCCTGGTCCTGGCTGGATGCTCAGGGGACTTGTGGGGAGTACAGAGCATCAACTGGGCCCCACAAACACTCACAGTGGCCCTGCCTCCCCAACCTCCTCCCTGAAGGCCTCACCCTGCCTTATCTTCTCATACACACCTTTGTCCTTCTACACACTCCATGTATACTGTTTAGCAACACATCACATTAACCCCACACACACAGACACTCTGCACCGTGACCCCTGGGGACTGCGGGGCCGGGAATGGGGCTTTGCCCTCTTGCCCTCCGCCACTGGGAAGGTCCAGGACAGGGCAATGCAGAGAGCATGTTCGGCCAGAAGAGGGCGCCACGACCCTGCTCCCCGGGCATCTACCTGATCCCAGTTACTCAGGGCTGGGGAGTGAAGGGTGGGCTGTATTCCTGGGAACCCTGGAATGGGAGCCAAGAGGCCTCAGTTCTAGGGTGGCCTCTCCAGCTCTCTGTGTGACCCTCAAGTCGTCACCCACCCTCTGTGGGTCTCAGTTTCGTCCTCTGTGTAAGGAGAACACCCTCCTCCCAGCCCTGTCACCTCTTGTTGCTGGGGTAGGGAGCCCGGCCTCCCAGGGCCTCCCAGAAGTGGGGAGGCTCCTGACCTTCCAACACCGTTTCCTTGTTCTCCCCAGAGATGGCAGTGACCACCGTCCGTGCCATCTCACGCTGGTCACCACTGCAGGCCTGGCCGACAAAGAGCTGGGTCAGGCCCTGAGGGGGGAGGGGTCTTGGCCTCCAGCCCCACTTCCTACTCACAGGGGACTCTGGGGGGCTGGGCTTGAGTCAGCAAAGGCCTAGGCTGACGGCAGGGCACACACAAGCTAGGGATCTCCCCTCCCCTACTCTCAAGACCGGGATCCTCTCCTGGTCCAGAGAATGGGACGGGGACCCCAGGCCCATTTGTGGTTTATGTTGATGATCAGAGAAAACTCTGGTAAACTAGACGAGGCCTCCTCTTTTTCCCAAGAGACCTGGGAAGGGTCGTGCTCCTTGTTCAAAGCAGGAAGGGGAGGCAGCCGGGACCTGGCATGCCTCTGACCAGTAGATTCCCAGATCTACCTGTCACGTTCAGCTCCCCACTGTGGCCTTTCCCCTGCCCCGTGCCTGGCCTATGTGAGACCAGACGTGAACTCTGCCTCTCCTATACAGTCAAGCCATCCCTGGCCTGGCACATCGCCCTAGGCAGGAGCTGAGTGGCCAGTGTTGGGAGATACCTTTCCAAACCAGAGGTAGCAGGTGCTAGCTGTGACCAGCAAGAAGATGTCATTGGAGTTGAGAGCTGAGGCACGAGCCGGCACCTCCACGGTCCTGGTGTTGAAGCTGTCTGTGCCTCGCACACGGAAGAGCCTCGTGGCGGGAGCTGGCTGCCTCTTCCCATCGTGCCCCGTGAGCCCCTACAAGAGGGCTGGGCCTCAGGATGAGTCAAGGGCTCCGGGGAGCTGCCTCCCCGTCCCAGTGATGGACAAACTACCCTGAGGCCCAGCAGACTCTTGCCTGAAGCCACCACTATCTTCTAGACCCCCTGAGTGGGGAGGGTGAGGATCTCATCAGCCTAGGACAGGGAACTATGCCCTTTCTCAATGGATGCCTCCCCCATCTCCAAGGAGTCGGGTCACGGTTCCCCCAGGCCTTGAGGACAGAAAATGGAGACCCCAGGCAAGGCCCTACTCCTGTCCTCTTCAGCTTCTTCACCTGTGCTTCTGCTTTGTGGCTGGCCCTGGGGAGCAGGCCACGAGACTCAGGCAGGGCTCCGCCCCGGAGCTGCCGGGTGTCTCACAGCACTGGGACACCAGGGGTAGGAGGGGGGGCACTGAGGAGAAGCCTTGCCCTTACATAAGGGCTGTGGGCACATGGAGGAGCCGGCGTGGCTCCAGGAGCAGCGGCACGGGGGGCCGCACCTGGAAGACCACCAGCTGGCCCTGGAGGATGGCGAGGAAGTGAGGCGGCTCGCTGCCCATGGTCACGTGCTCCTGAACCAGGGCTCCATGGTACATGAGGTCCAGCTCCTCGGCACTGCGGTTCAGAGTGTTGATCTCATCCACGGTGGCCTGGTGGCCCTGCAGGTGGTGGTGGTAAGGGCCTGGGGCAGCTCTTAGATCCCATCCTCAGAGCCTCAGCTCTGGTGCTTGAAGCTGCCACCCCCTCCCCCTCCCCCACCAGGCCAGCACACCTGCCACAGGTACAGGATAGACTGGACACGGCCCATCTTCTGGTAGGTGTAGAGGACCAGGTAGCAGTTGCCCGCATACAACTGTGCATGGTGCTTGGGCTCCACGGGCTGCCTGCAGGAGTCCTGGATGCACCACACCTGCAGAGCAGAGGACCGGCGGGCTCAGGGGGCTCCTCCACTTGAACCTGCCAGCCCAGCCTGTGCCCAGCGAGCTCTTCTCTGCCTCAGGGCGGGCCTCCTCTGGGCAGGCAAGGGCTCTCCGGGGCTTGCACGAGGATGCACAGTTGACCCTTCGCCCCATCGGCCCCCGGGACCCGTCACACATGTCCTGGTCTGCTGTCAGCCAGGACGGAGTTGGCGTGTGGTACCTGGGACAGGCAAGCAGGGAGGACTCCAGAGGCTGCTCAGACGCCCTGCCCCCTCCAGCCACAGGCACATCAGGCATCCACAGGTCCTGGCTCAGCTGCCAGGGCCGCAGAAGCTGGGCCAATGCAAGGCCTCGGGGCTCTTGGGAAAATTCTCTTTTCTCAAGTGTCACAAAAGGACAAAGCCCATTCAAAGGCTAAAAGGAAAATATGTTCTTACACTTAATAGTGTGATTTCCTGTTCCTAGTGGGTAGCGAGCACGGGCCTCGGGAGCCAGGCAGACCCACATCAAATCCCAGGTAGACCGGTGTGGGCGGTGAGACCCCTCTGAGCGTCAGCGTTTCCCAGCTGTAAAGTGGGCCTACTGACACCCACCTTGACAATGGCAGGGAATAATGCCTGGGCAGCCTGTGGCCACACGGAGCCGGACAGCTCTCTCTGGGGAAGGTGCCCGCCCAAGCAGAGCAGCCAGAATCCTGCCTTTTGCAGAGCGGCTCTTTCCGACCACACCACACGGGCCACCCAGGAGCAGCCATTACCGGGCAGCCAGGCCCCCTGGCTCAGGGGCTCTCCCCTCACTGCAGGCTGCTGGGAGGAATCCCCTCCCTGCCTCTGTGCTTGGAGCCTGAGTGGCAAGACCGCTGCCCTCCTGTTTTCCTGTCCCCCTCTGTCTCTCCCTCTGTGCCCCATCTATCCTGCTCTTCGTCCCGTCCCCTCCACTGGCTCTGTTCCCTTCCTCCTCTTTCTCAGTCTCTTCTCTCTCTCTCTGTCCCCACTCCCTGTCTTCCTTTCTGCCTGCTTCCCCAAGCCCTGCCCTGTCTTCTGTCTGGGTCCCTTCTCACTAACAGTCTGTCCATCCATATTAGGGCAAATATAGGAAGAAAACCTTGGACAATTGGTATTTTCTCTGACCTCCACCTACCTTAAGAACTAGAACCCCAGAAGTCCTATTCCCAGAATCTTACAGTATCCCTACACCAGCCAAGGGCCAGATAGGACCATAATTTTTGCCCCCATTCTATAGATAAAAACTGAGGCCCAAAGGAATTAAGGGCTCTACCAGGGATTAGATGTCAGGATGCAGCCCCCACATCTCCCAGAACACTGGTCTGAGACCAGACAGGCGGCTGACTGTGTGACTGCGTGGGATGGTGACTGATGCCATGTGAATGTGTGCTTTGTTGATGTGTTCCTGTGGGTTGAGTGTTGTGTGTCACCGTGATCATGTGTAATGTAGAATTTGTGCAATTACGTGCTTGTTGCTGATGAACTTGGCTGGTTGGGGGCTATCAGCTGTGCATATATGTGTCCGTATTATATACATGATCGTGTCATATATTTAACAGAAGGGCACAGGTAAGTATCTTGAAGTGTTACTGTGCTGTGTGCCAAGTGTTATGTGAACACAGCAGCAAAGATTGATCAGGCAGTGACGTGTGAGAGCCAGCTGTAGGCAGGGCATGGGTATCACCATGTCATGTGCAATCCCGTGGACTTGAGGCACTTGAGCATTGGTACGGGTCACCTGAAGACAAAGCCTACCCCTGTGTGCCTATCTTCCCCCTGCCAACCTAATGCCCCTTACCTCCACCTTCCCAGAGGCGTCATCCACCATCCTGAGCCGGGCTGCTAGTTCGGGCTGACTGTGCAGCTTGCCAACATCCAGCCTTACCTGAATCAATTTACCTGAATCAGGGAGGGCATAGGGTGTCACTGGCGTCCTCTCCCCGGTCAACCCCGCCCCTCCCATCACTCAAGAAGCCCCCGCCACTACGGTGGCGCTTTCTGGCCGCCGCCCCCTCGTCGGTCCTACTCTATCCCCCGCAGACCCCGCCCCGCGTCGGCAGCGCCCGGCTCCCCAAAAGTCCCCAGGCCTGGTCCCGCCCATTCTCCATCCCACCGAGGTTCTGGGAACCGCCCCGCGCCAGCCACGTCCCTCCCCCCGCAGGACACCGCACGCCGGATCTCCCTTCCCTGTGAGGTTCTGGGTGCCGCCCCGCGCCGGCCCCGCCTCACATCGCAGGCCCCGCCCCACGCCGGCCACGTCCCGCCCCCGCAGGTCACGCCACGCCCGCTCTCCCCGCGGAGGTTCTGGGTGCCGCCCCGCGCCGGCCCCGCCCCGCGCCGGCCCCGCCCCGCGCCGGCCCCGCCCCCTGGCCCCGCCCCTCCCGCTTACTCGTCCCGTCGCGGTTCCTGTTCCTTCGCGGGTTCGTAGACCAAGTCTGGAAGAGCTGTTTGAACGCGGCCGACTCGGCGCCGTCGTTCACCACCTCCACGTTGGTGTAGGTCGGATATCCTTTGGCCCGGATGAAGGCCTGGGGCAGGGGCTCTGTCAGGGGCGCGGCCCGGGGGCCCAATTCTCTGTCCACCCGCCGGGACCTGCATTAACCTAGCTCATGACCCGCCTAAAAAGCTGGCTCCTTCACTACCGACTTCTCTGAAGTCCCTGAGGACACGCAAGGTCCCCTTTGTCTGAGTCTCAGGAAGGACGGGCGTGTCAAAACCCCCAAAGCCCAGAAAAGGAGGAGGCGCCCAGTGCGGTGTGCTTCTCAGACGGCAGGGCGGGGCCACATTCCTCTTTAACACGTGGTTTCTTGGGTGCTTTCTGGTCACCCGCTCCTGAACCTGTGTCAGGGCTCCCCGGTGCAGGCTGCGTGCCCCTGGTACCCGCCAGGGGCCCTGTGTTCTCCCTCAGACCTTGGCAAAACTGTTCCCACCCTCAGACGAGGCGCTTTGGCTCCAGGCTGAGATCCCAGGGCAAAGTCATGTCTTCCTCTATCAGATAGGCTGTTTCCACCTCCTGGCCCAAGGGCAGGACTACCTCCCCTTAAAACCCCAGGGACGTGGATGTCTCCTAGCTTAGATTTCAGGGTACTGCCATTTCTTCCCTCACACCCACGGCCAGAGCTCCCCCCAACTTAAAACCCCAGGGCAACCCCCTTTGAGACAGGGCCCCGCAGCTTCACCAGAGCCCGGCTGAAGGCAGCCTTTTTCTCTTGGAGGCTGGACAAGTGTCCCTGCCACACGTAGATCTTGAAACCGCCCTGGTCCAGGATGTAGTAGTCCTGGGAGCAAGAGGGGGACCAGTCAGGCCGTGGTCCAGACTGGGTTGGGGTTGTGGGAGGGCGGGGGTGTGAGGTGGCTGGGCCTGCCTCACCTCCTCCTGCAGTAGGTCTTGGGTTAGTGGGCAGGACGCCAACTCCTGGATCACCAAGTCCTCATCCTTCTCACAAACACTGGGGGAGAGGCATCCGGATACAGGCAGCTCAGTCCCTCTCTGGCCTGGCTCCACTCCAGCCTCCCCCAAAGGCAGAAGGCATGGAATCTAGGGCCCGGAGTTGCAGTCCTGACATCACTGCAGCCTTTCTCTGGAGCCTTAGGCAGCTCCCTGGGCCTCCGGTGCCTCAGTTGCCCATCTGCACACTGGGTTTTCTCAGAGAGGCAGCCATGTAAGAGTGCAAGCTGGGCCCAAAGCCCTACATGGCTTGCTCCAGAAACCCAGGAGTCTTTCCTGGAGAGTTTTCTAGAGACACTGTGTTATTGCAGTAATGACAGACATGCAGACCCAGGCTATTCCCTCCACCCTGCCTGTTCCCAAGGTCTGCTCACTGGTAGAGGCGGACACTGGCCTTCTGCAGCTGGTTAATACTCTCGTTGGGCACGGTGGCGGGCAGGTTGCCCACTCTGCAGCCCAGCACAGCCTCCATGACCTGCATGAGCTCCGTGGCTTCGACCTCATCATCCACCACCCCAATCTGCGCACGACCGCCACGCTCCCTGTCCCGGAGGCTGCGGGTCAGGGCCAGGCCCTGTAGGAGAGGACCTGACAGTCAGGACTTCCCCAGCATGTCCCCACCCCTTCCCCACTCTGCAAATCCATCCCAGATCCTTCCTGTCAAAGCTCAGCTCCCAGACGCTGGAGTCAGGGGGAGGCGGCACGGCACTCTGGCCTCCAAGGATACCAGTGCAGGCTCTGGGCTCGGCTTGCACACAGTAGGTGCTTCTCAGGTTGCAGTGGAGAACCATGCCCACCTCTTGGGGTGGCTGGAGGATAGGGACTTGGGAGATCCCCCTTCTCCCCGAACCCTGCATCCCTTAGTTCCCAGGGTAGACACTGACCCGCGCCTTCTCAGAAATGCTGCTCTCGGGCCCATTCCACTGGATCATCACCTTTCCCAGGTCCAGCAAGAAGATGTCACCCTTATTAAAGCTGTTCCAAGAGAGCTCCACCTGCCAGAGTCAGGAGGGACAGGCCAGGAAACAGGGCGTCATACCATCAGCACCCGGGGGGAGGGGGGCCACAGCCTATCTCGCCTACATCGTCCACGTATGCACCAAGCTGTGGACAGCGGCCTCTCTGTGTGTCCAGTATGGTGGTGTGCACGCACGCCTCTGTGCGACCATATGAGATCTTGAAGTGTTAAGTGGTCAACCAGATACCCAAAATGGCGGTTGTGAGGCTAAGTAGGACATCTGACCCTAGGTGAGCCCAACAATATAAACGTTTCCCAGAACTCGGAGCTGGAAAGCACCCAACCGGCCCTGGCCGATTACGCAGCTGTAATAAATCACCCCACTGCCCTATCGTGCATAAGCAGCTACTCCTGCTTCAAGAATAAGCTCACTGCTGTTGCTCTGCTCTTGAATGGAGACATGTCCACGTGGATATGTTCTCGTCCTTTGGAGGCATACCCACCAGGGTTTGTTCTGTTTCTTTGGAGACATACCTACCAGGACATGTTTCATTTCTTTAAAAACCCAGTCCGCCCTAAGGTCGGGGCCCTCGCAGAGACGGTACTCTAGCGAGTGGTCACTGGCCAGCTGTAATAAACCTCACATTGTTTAACCCTTTATGGTATCGGCACTGATTCGCTGAGCGCGGCCTGTAACAGAAGGTCACTCTGTGGGTCGCTGTGCACATCCGTAGGCATGTGTGACGTTGAGGAATGCTGCATTTCTCAGGGTGTACGTCATCAGGCCTCCTCCTGCTCAATGCACGTTGACAGCTGCATACGTGTACACATATAGGTGTGCAAGTGGGGTGTCTGTATCTACCCACGTGTGTACGTGAGTGTGTGCGTGCTCCTGTGTACACATACGGGGGCACATCTGATGTGTGAGCGAACACGCGAGGATGTCGATGTGCCTTAGTGGGGGCAGGGCGTTATCTATGAAGAAGGACAGCTATCACCCAAACAGAGGCCCTTCAGGGAGCAGAAGGAGGGGCTCTAAATAATTAGGCCAATATGGCAGGCAGAAGCAGGGGCTGCATGTTGCCCCTGTGACCAGGGACGTAGGGCCACCGCCTGTGCGGGGACGGTGGGTAAACCTGTGCGGGAATGTCACAGGGCTGCTGTATGCCATGTAGACAGTAACGGGCACAACTCAGGTGTCACCACTCATATCGCAGACATCAAACCGCCGGATGTTCATCGTACCACACCCCTGCCGGACGGCGGCAAGGTGTCCTACACCCTGTGAAATCCCAAGTCTGGGATTCCCAGTGACTTTCCTGAGGGAAGGAAGGGGCACTCTACAGACGAGGCGAGCCTGGGGGGACCGATGGGAGGCAGTGGCTGTGCTTATGGGCGGTAGGGGCAATGTGTATGAAAAGTGTGGGGCTGCACACCCCCCACCCCACATCGTGCTACTGTGCTGCCTAGGAGGACCATCTGGGCTCTCCATGTTGTCCGCCCCGCCTCCCCGAGTTCTTCAGATGCCATCGGGGTGGATGAGAAAACAGTCGGAGGAGACGTGGTGGGGCGGGGCTGGAAGCCTGGCTCCACCTCTTCTCTCCTCATTCAAGAGGGGCCCCCTGGGACTGCTGAGGCCCTTGTCCCCCCAGCCGCTCCACCTTCCACACGTCTCCATCCTGCGGTCCCCACAGTTTGACCTGAGCCTGGAGACTGAGCGCCATCCCCCAAAGCCCTCACCTCAGTGGCTGACACGTGCTTCGTCCCTCGAATGTGCAGCAGTCGCTGGATGTTGTACATGTTGGTCTCCACGTGCCTGCGGGCAGAGGCCAGGCCTCCTTTCCGGTAGCTGAGGAGAGAATGGGCTCTTCTGGAAGACATTGCCACGTGCATGAGGGAGCATGTGGGGAGACACGTTTCTGTGCAAAAGTGGGGACACATGGGGATCTGTCCGGGGAGGTACAGACGTGAGGGCATGGGATCTGGCCGCAGCACACACGTGTGCACAGAGACGTGTATGTGTAGGTGTGCCCACCTACCGGCCCACCCTACAGGAGGGGTGTGTCTTCTGCATGGGTGCGTCTGAATATGCTCCTGTCTCTACTGTGTGCATGTGGGAGGTTTCACTGCATGAAGCTGCAATGGTCAAGCCTTGGCATTTTCCTGTGGTTCAGCCTAATAAATCGCAATCATTAATTTAACCCATATTTGCGGCACTTTATAGTCAAAGACATATTTCTACTGGGCACAGAATCACAAAGGCAAACTCAAAACAACAGCAACCTCCACTTCCGGGCGTACACCTGAGCGTGTGACACACACCTCCGTACAAAAGCTTGTACACGACAGATGTCCCAGCGCTTTAAGTCAGACCATCGTTCTGTGCCCCTCGAACTACACAGTGATGTGTGTCAATCATCTCAATAAAATTGGAAAAAAACCAAAACCCCACCCCCGAAACGGGTATACAAATGTTCATAACGGCATCTTTAACAGCCCCAAAGTGGTAGGAATTCAAATATCCTGTAAGTGATAAATGCGTAAATGTGTCCTATCCCCACATCACGTGCTGTAGAATTCTATTTATAAAAATGTGCAGAATAGGCAAATCTATACAGACTGAGGGAAGACAATGTTCGGGGGAAATGGGGAGCGTTGTGAAGGGTATGGATGGGGCTTCTTTTTGGGGTGACGGAGGTGATGCTTGCACAAGTCTGTGGATATACCAGAAGTCACTGAATTCATACTCTAAACGGGTTGTTTGGTACGGGATTTGTACCTCGGGAGAGACGTTCCCCCCACCCGACGGCCCCACGCAGGGGAGGAGCGAGTCCGCCCCCGCCCCCCGGCTGGCCGCCGAGCACTCACAGGACGCCCGGGCGGAAGTAGCTGCGGAAGCCGTCGGACTCGTGGCCCTGCGCCTCCCGGTGCTGCACGGTGGCGGCCCCCAGCGCCTCCTGCAGGTGCTGCACGAAGCTTCCCGCCGCGCCCTCCGCCTCTGCGCCCGCCTTCTTCCCGACCCAGTAGTGCAGGTCTCCGGGCGACCCCTGCGCGGCCTTCAGGCTCTGGGGAACCTAGGGCCCAGGTGGGGGTGTGGGGGTGTGAGGGTGTGAAGGGTGGGTCGGGGACGCAGAGGACCCAGGGGTGGGGGGAACACAGATCCAGGGAGCGCCAAGGGGGACTGAAGGGCCTGGGCAGGTGCCTCCTTGCCAGGAGGTCCAGAATGGGGAGCGAAGGGCCAAGTGGCCTCAAAGACAGCAGCCCTCGGGTGGGGTGGATCCCAGGGCTAACAGCCTGCATCTTCCCGGGGCGGGGCTCGGTCTGCATCGGCACACCAAGCCGCGGCTCAGACTGCCCACATGCTCACGTGAAGGACGATGTAGCAGTGTTCCTCGAAGAAGTTCCCATACGCCCTCTCAGGGACCGGCACCATCCTCAGGTTCTGGGAGAGGAAGGTGCCTAGTGAAACCTCCGCAGGACCACCTGCCCACCCCTGACCCTCTGGGGTGGGGAAGAGGGAGGAGCCTAGTCTCAGAGAGTGCATATGCTTTGTCTCCAACTCTGTAGTCTGGTAGTGCCCCTCACCTCGATGATCCATATGTGGAGGTCTCTGTGGCTCTCAATGGTGGGGACGCCCTTGCTGTTGTCCATCCTAGGCCAGGAGGGAATGAGGGAGGAAGAGCCAGAGTTCTCAGGTCCTGGCCACTTGTGCTCTGGGCTGGAAGCAAGATTCTCCCCATCTGCAGCTTTCCGAAGCACTGTCATCATAGACTACCCCTTTCACTAGGAGGGCCCTATGCCCACCCAAATGCAAGTAAACCAGGACCGATGCTGTAGACATTGGCACAGAGGCTTTACAAACAGGGACCTAATTTGTTGTTTGTGTTTGTGCTCTTGAAACAGGGCCCAGCTCTGTGGGCAGGGATGGGTTTTGAACACGGGGACCTCTGCAAACAGTGAGTTAGAAACAGGCTATGCAGACAGAAAGAGCTGCAGCAGGGATGGCCACTGGAGAAAGTGACAGGCTCTGCAAACGGGCAAAGGTCCTGCTAGTAAAAAACAGATTCTGCAGCCAGGGAAAGGCTCTGCAAACAGGCTCTTGAAATGAGACTGAACCCTGTAGACAAAGATGGGATTCAGAGGTGCAAATAGGCCTAGGTCTACCAGATGCTTAGGGACAGGCTTTGCAAAGAGAGACCACACCAGCAGAGTGATAGGTTCTGTGGACGGAAAAAGGCTCTACATACAAACAGAGGCTCTGCAAACAGGAACAGCTTCCTCCAACTGAAGAAAGGGATGCAACAGGCACACGTTGTCCTGACAAAAATGAGTTCTGTGGTCAGGGACCTTCTGTGTGTATCAACAACCTGCACAGAGAGGCACAGACTCTACCCAGGGAAATTCAGACAGGCCAGGCAAACAAGCAAAGGTCGTGAATACAAGAAGACTCTCCGAACAGCCAGAGACTCAGGAGGTATGGAGGGGCTTTGCAGACTGGGAAAGGCCTTGTAAATGTGGATGGGGACAAACTCTTAAGATAGGGACTCTTTGCATAAGGGACAGTCTGCAGATATGGACAGGTACATAGAAAAGCAAGGCTCTGCAAACAGGCACAGCATCTTTCCAGACAGCGACAGGCTCTTGAAACAAGCAAAAACTCTCTAGGCATGGTCAGACCCCTGCATGCAGGAACAGCCTTGGAAAACAGACTCAAATCCTTCATACAGGGGGTGCCTGGGTGGCTCAGAGTGTTAAGCCTTGCCTTCGGCTCACGTCATGATCTCAGGGTCCTGGGATTGAGTCCCACATCGGGCTCTCTGCTTGGTGGGGAGCCTGCTTCTTCCTCTCTCTCTGCCGACCTGTGATCTCTCTCTGTCTCTCTGTCAAATAAATAAAATCTTTTTTAAAAATATAAAAAAAAATCTGCATACAGGGAGGTGGAAAGAGTCTAGGCAAAACCTCATGACCTCTGCGAAGAGATCCAGACTCTGAAAAAAGACACAGGCTCTGCAGACAGAGACTTTGCAGATAGGGAGAGGTTTTGTAAGCCCACACAGGCTCTGTAAGCAGACAGGTTCTGTTAACAACGACAGCCTCTTCAGACTGGCAGGGTAATTAACTTGGTGTTCAAGCACAGAGTTCCCGAATCTAGAAACAGGACTGGGGTCTGTAGGGAGCCCAGGTTCTGCAAACAGGGACAGACTTTATAGAAAAAGATGAATTCTGGAAGCAGGAAAAGGCTCTGGAAATAGGTCGGGTTCTGCTAACAGTTACACATAGAATTGGGAACACGGTGTGCAGATAGGCAGAGGCTCTGCAAACAGGGGCAAGCTATGGAGAGGCACAGGTGCTCCCAGACTGACACAGTGACCTCTGACCGTGATAACCCTTCATAGGAATAGATCCTGCAAGCAGGCATAGTTTCTATCCAGGGAAATTCAGATAGGGTGTGCAAACAGTTAAAGGCCCTAAAAAAAGACGTCATAGATTGTACAGACAGGGCTCAGGCTCTGCAGACTCTGAAATAGGAAAAGACTCTGCAAACAGGGTTATAGTCTAGAGACGGAGACACTTACTGCAGAGGAAACAGGGTCTTCTGGTAGGGACAGATACTGGAAACGGGAACAGTGTATTTAGACAGAAAGAGGTATCATAGGCAGGGACACAGACGAACTCCATAGACAGGGATAGGTTCTACATGAACAGCAGTTTCTGCCATAAAAGCAAATCTAATACACAGGGAAATAGGGACAGACTGTTTAAAAAGACAGGTTCTAGGGGCGCAGTCAGTTAAGTGCCTGCCTTAGGCTCAGGTCATGATCTCAGGGCCCTGGGATCAAGTCCTGCGTCTTGGTCCCGTAGTCAGCAGGGAATCAGCTTGTCCCTCTCCCCACTGATCCTTCTCTCTCTTTCTCTTAAATAAATCTTGAGAGAGAGAGAGAGAGAGAGAGGGAGGGATGGAGGGAGGGAGGGAGGGAAAAAGAAAGAGAGAGGAAGAGAAAGAAAAAGAAAAGAAGAGGGACGCATTCTGAAAAAACACCCTGAAAAGAGCCTCTAGACACAGGGTTGGAGAGAAACAGACAAGAGGAAGTTTCTGCAAACTCAGGACACACTCCCCAAGGATCATCTCTGAAGACTGTGGCAGAGTGTGGAGCACGCAGTAGGCTTAGCTGACCTGAGAGGGCCGGGTGAATCAAGCACAGGCACTCTTAAATTCTTGAAACAAGCTGGAGCTGATACCAACACCCCTGTGAGCGGCCCCAGGCTCTGCAAACAGTGACTGAGCTCCCTTAGTTCCCACAGTGCCCTGCAGCTCTGAGCGCACAGGAGAGCGGCAAGGAAGGAGAGGTGTCTGGGGAAGGAGGGGGCTCTCCGTCTTGTTACACCCTAGCGGATGACTCATCACCCCCAGGTTTCCTGTAACATGCCTTGGGGGTGGGGTCTGGTCATTTCTTCATCCATGGAAGTTCTTTCTCCAGCTAACACAAGTCCTGACAGCGGCAACAACAACAACAACAACAACAACTAGTAGTAGTACTTCTCCTCCTCCTCTTCCTCCTCCTTCTTTTTCTTCTTCTTTCTTTGTCCTCTTCTTCTTCTCCTCCTCCTCCTTCTTCCTTGTCTTCTTCTCCTCCCCCTCCTCCCCCCTCTTCCCCCCCTTCTCCCCCTTTCCATCCTCTTCCTCCTCCTCCTTCTTCATTTTAATTTTATTGATTTGACCGAGAGAGGGAGCAAGGGAGCACAAGCAGGGGGAAGGGGGGGGAGAAAGAGAAAGAGAGAGAGAGAGGCAGGATCCTGATGAGCAGGGCTCAAAGGCTGACGCTTAACTGACGAGCCCCCTAGGTGCTTCTTGCCACTACTTTGCCCAATAGACCCAGAAGTCACTTCTCTCTGAATTTTTCTTTCCTAGTGACCCTAGCTGTCACTAGGTGTTAGCTCCTCTCCCCTGCCCTCTCCACTCCAGTGGTAGGAGCCCCAGTGGCTCGCTGACCCTGCCTGGGCAACTTAGGAGGAGGAGAGTTGGAGAGTTAGGAATCCGAGGCGTACTGTGGCTCGTGCACCGCTGCCCGGGGTCCCTGAGGGCGAGGCTCAGGCCGGGGTGAGCTCCTAGTCGCTGCGGGAAGTTCCACACCCTCTCAAAGCGGGCCAGGGTGGCTTCCGGCAGCGGGGAGCCCCGGGCGCGGGAGGGGGGGACGGACTGCAGGAGTTGGGGCCGCCCCTAAGGCTCTGGAGAGCCAGTCTGCTGTAGGCCTGGTCTCCAGCGGCTCCCAAGGCCAGCGGCTCCCAAGGCCAGGGGCTTGTCCTCTCGGTTACCGCCCGCTTCCTCAGTGGGGCTCAGTGACAGCGGCTGAATGAATGAAACCCGCTGCCTACTGAGTGAGGGCGGAAGGACAAGGGGCCGCTGCGCACGCTCTCCCTGCACCCAGAACTCCTTAGAGGACCTGCCTGTCCGTGTGACAGTGACACGGGTGACAGGCAGACACGGGGATCGTGTAAAGCTGGTTCCAAGCAACAGAAAACATGAGATGACACCGAGTGACAGGCATGGGACATTCAGAGGCGATGGACAGCAGCGTCCGGTGACAGCCACTAGGTCACAGGCGGGAAGTGGCCAAAGGTGTCAACTGTGGGCTGTAGGTCAGGTGACAGCGGGAGTCAGGAACAGAGGGACAGAAAGCCTGGCTGGCCACCCCACTGTGGTCACCAGGGACCCATGGGGGACAGGACAGTCAAACTGGAGACCAGGGGTGAGGTGAGAGTCACTGGGTGGGGTCAGCACCCCCTGCAGGGGCAGGAAGGCCCCATATCGGGCTAAACTCTGAGGCTCCCAGGGCCTGAGGCCCTCATCTCCAGGTAACCTGGGTTCGGGGGATGGGCAAAGAGATCCTCGCAGGGATCCTCTCTCCCCTAGCACCCTTCTCCCCTCAGGCGGTCTCCTTCTCCCTCAGGGGGGCCCTTCGCTTTCCAGAGTGCCCCTCTAAACTGCCAAGCCCTCCCACCCTAGATGCCCTCTCTTCCTCTGGGAGCTCCCTTCTATTCTCCTCTGCCCTGCTCCCCCCACCCTTCACCTTGGGTCCTTTCCTTCCTGAAAGTCCCCTGCAGCCCCGGGGCCCCTTCTCTCCTAGATGCCCAGTTCCTTGTCTGACATACCCATCCCTTACCTGTACCCCCTCCTTTCCTGGGACCCCCCTCTGTCCCCACTGGGCGTCCCCTGCCCCCGTGTATCCTCCCTCCCCAGGCCCCTTCTCTCTGCCGTCCCTGCCCCCAGTGCTCCCTTCTTTTCCCCAGAGG
>PITA01001912.1:0-83344 GCA_004023965.1 Spilogale gracilis | reverse complement strand
CTCCTCCCCCAAGGGGGGGGCCTTCCTTGGGTGCCCCCGGGGCCACTTCCTCCTCCTGAGGTACCAGTGAAAGGGCAGACCCTGAGGTCACCTTGCCGAATTGCAGGAAGAAGGGAGGGGGGTTGCTTTCTGGAGGGTGCCGGGCCTGGGCTCCCAGGAGCTCTGACTCTGGGCGACGGAGCCCCCACTCGTAGGGAATCGGCTGCTTTCTTCCCCTGGGTCGCTGCCCACGGCCTCCCTGTCTTCACTGGTGTTCTCACACCTTGGATTGTTCCCCGCCTCCCAAGTTCTGGTGGCCCCTCGGCGACCCTGAGCTGTGACCCCGTGCAGGACGCCCCTGACTGGGAGCAGCCCCTCCCCGCTGATTCCGGAGCCCCCTCCCTGCCGGGCCTACCTGCTGGAAGGTGCTCTCTTCCCTGGCCTGTGGGCAGTGCTGGGCCTGTCCCGTAACCTGTCCCGTAACCTGTCCCCTAGCCTGCCACACTGTAACTCAATCCCAGCTCCCCGCCCAGCACGACGCGCCCCACCACCTGTGGGCTGGGCTTCAAACTAGTCCGGCAGTCAGTCAACAAATATTGACCCAGCTCTAGGAGAGCTACTCCGTCCCCAGGGCCATGGTTGGTCTGCCGGGCCTCCCCTCCTGGGTCCTGGCAGCCGGAGACAGCAGGGCTTGGAGGCCTGGCTGGTCCAAGATGTGGGGTGTGGAATGTACCATGACCTCCCTTCTCTGATGCCTGACCCCCAGAAGGCCAGGCCACTCCAACTAACTTCAGGAAGAAGAAAACCAAAGGTGTTGGGGGCAAGGGCAGCAGTCTGGTTCCATGAGACCCTGTTTCCCTGACTCAGGAGGTAGGGGAGGTGGCCGGGGCTCCCTCTAGCATCTCTGCTGTCCTCTCTGCTCCCCATTTGGGCTTCCTTCCCAGCATAGCCCTCCCCAGGGAGCCCTGATGCCCATCGTGAGAGAGGCCGCTCCAGCCCTTGCGGGGAAGACAGCTTTCCCACACCTCTGGCTGCTCTCTCCTTTCCTTCCTGACTGTAGGGTGGGGGAGGTGCTGGAAATAGAGCATTCCAGAAACTCCAGGAACTGGGCCACCCCTTACTTTAAGCCACTGACCTCAGTCCTAGCCACAGCCCAACCGGTGGGTCTCCTCTGCTGGGACATACTGTTAAAACCTGCCCATTGGCCCCAAGACCCTTTCCCCATTTCCAGGCCTCCCCCTCACTGCTCCCTGTCATGGGGAGGGGGTGACTCCAGGAAGTCTGGGTCCCCCTGTGCCCAGTCGGATCTACTGTTAGTATGTGACTATGGTTAACAGAGTTAATGGGGCCGTGTATGTGAGAGGACGCCTGTTTAACCCTCTGTTCCTTTACATGGTGGGGTGTGTGTGTGCATGCGTGCGTGTGTGTGTGTGTGTGTACGCGCCTGTGCATGCCTGTTTCCCTGACTCCTTTTGTCACTGTGCTCGCCAAAATCCTGTGTCCTCATTCTTCACTTCCTCCTAGCAAATTCTCCTCTCTGTGTACTCTGGTTGGCCTTCGTCCCAGAACTCCTGGAAATGGCTCTTTCCAGTCTTCAATGCCCACTCTTGCCACAGTGGATGCACGGTTGTCTGTCTTCGCCTTATCCTCCCTCTTACCACCCAGGGCCACCCACTGACCACTCCTTACTCTGGAAACTGCTCACAGCCCCAGTGCTCTCCCCGCCTCACTGCCCTCTCCATTGGAGCCTTCGAATATCAGTGGGCACACAACTCAGACCTTAGCTCCTGCCTCTTTTCTGTTTTCCTTCAAGTACCAGTGGCAAGGGAATGCTAGTGTCTCTTCCGACAAGGACACTCACTCCTTCCAGACCCCCTCTATGAGCCCCCCCCCCCCAGCCCCGACCCACTCTTCGTCCTTCATCTCTCTGGTCACATCTCTCTGGATGCATCTAACCTCATGCGTGACATCTAGGTCGGGCCCCTCAGAGACCTCTGAGGCCAAGATATGGCACGAACATCCCCCACCGGGGGGCCATCCAGGCTCCTCTCCCACCCTCCCATGCACGGCCTGCCACTGTTTAGTCTGGTTCGTCCTGGATCCTGAACTTGGCTGTGCCTCCCTCTGTGTCTCCCGGGCTCTCGGGCCCCGATGTCCATCCCCCACAGCAGCCGAAGGGATCTCTTAGCCACAAACAGATCACCCTATTCCCTTGCTTTAAGCCTTCCAGTGGCTTCCTGAAAACAAAGGCCCCAATTCGCCTGTCCCCTGGCTGCATCTCCATTCACTCTCCCCATTCCTCATTGTGTTCTAGCTACAAATTTCTCATTGTCCCTGAAGACACCGACCTCGTTCTAGTCTCTGGACCTTTGTACTTGCTGTTTTACCTCTGCCAGAAACCTCGCCCCTAAATCTCCCCACGGCTCCATTTCTGCATTCTGGCCTCAACCCAAATGACACCTCCCCAGAGGGGGCTTCCCTGATCATGTTAGCGAAAACGGCGCTCTCCCCAGGCACCTGCCATTTTCCTCCTCTTCCTCAGGCTTCCAGAAGCAGATAACCTTACTGATTTCAGCTGCAATGTGAGGGCCTGCGGGCAGGGCTTCGCTCATTGCCGTACCCTGCAGCTAGAATGGTGCCCGGCCCCGACCACTGCTTAATAAATGTCGTTGATGTGCTCCTGTGCTCTGTGCCCCGCTCACCTGGACCCTTTCTGGGCCCCTTCCTGACACAGCGGCCTGGAGGGGAGCCTTCCTCAGAGTCAAGTTCCAGCCCCAGCGGAAGTGCCCCCTGCCTGTGGGACTCTGGACACATTTCTCAGGTGTTTTCCCAGCTGATGTGTCCTCCTGTGAGAAAGCAGGGGAGGTCGCATTTCGTGAGCCATGAGCCAGAGACCCACCCTGGGCCACCAGAAGACTCTGGATGGGCTCAACTGCCCTACTCCAGAATGGCGGGCGCCAGCTTGTACCTGTGATCAGGCCCAAGAGAGACGGCAGTGGGCCCCAGGTCAGTGGGCGGGAGAAGGGGGTTGGGGGTGTGTGCAGATCTGCGCTGCTTTGTGTCTGGTGTGGACGATCTCCAGCTCATGGGATCACATCCATGACACAGAGAGAGGGAAACTGAGACCCACAGTAGTGCTCACAGGCAAGTAGGGTCTTCGAAGGACCAGGGGATGCCCAGCCTTTCCCTCCCGCCTCCCCCAGAGAAAAAGGGAGCTCCGCCACATACTCCTCCTGCTCAGCCAGCACCGCCCTGGCTGTGGGACCCACTCGCCCGGCTGACCTCTTCCCGCCCCGGGGGGGCCCACCGCGCCCTCGCCTGGCAGGTTTCCAGGCTCTCTGTCGCTCCTGGATTCCGTCCGTCCGGGCTAATCTCGTGGGGCCCAGCCCGCTCCGCCTTGATATTGACAAAGGCGTGGGTGTGGCCCAAAGTGGGCGGGGACCGACGCTGGGACCGGCCCCGCCCCTTCAGGCCCCACCCCCAAAGCCCCTAAGTTCCGGGTCTCACGTCGCGGTCCCGCGCTCCTCAGTCCATCGCAGACTGGTGCCACATGCCGCTCGCTCGCGGAGACCGGGCCCTGCAGCTAGAATGGTAGCGTAGCTGACAGGGCGGGCAGCTCAGGGCTAAGGCCTGACTGGGGTCTTAGATCCCACTGCCTTTCAGGAGAGCAGTCTTAGGCCCACTTGGGCGTCCCCTCCGCCGCCACATCTGGCTGCAGTCGCGGAGGAGCAGTGACACGGTCGCCAGAGCCCAAGAGAGGCTCTTCGGAAATCGCCATGAAATGAGCCCTAGGTCTCTGCAAACGATGAGGTGTCGCAGCTTCGCGTTCCTGCGGCTGGGGATGTGTCGCCCTACGCAGTCGTGCCATCTACCCCATGGAGACTCCTGGGGCCAGGACAGAGGGGTGAGGGGGGCAAGGCTCAGTAGGTTGGTGGGCAGTGTTACCCAGCGCTCCCATGGGAAATAGGGGTGTCCACTGTGCTCCCCGTCTCAATGCAGAAGCAACTGTCCGCTGAGTGTGGCTGCTATTAGGGCCTCCTCCTCACGCCTGCCTGGGGAAAGGCTCCTACTGACCTTGCAGGGGTTTTCTTTGTGAACTTTCTGGGTTTCCTGGCTAAAATGTGGCTGACCTTTCAGACAAAGTAATCCATGCCATTTCCCCTAAGCCCTGCCCCTGGTCCCTTTGCCACACCTGGGTGTCAGGCCTGAAACGGTTGGACTTTCTTTTCCTCCATTGCTGGTCAGAACAGGGGTTCTCGGGGCGCCTGGGTGGCTCAGTTGGTCGGGCAACTGCCTTCGGCTCAGGTCATGATCCTGGAGACCGAGGATCAAGTCCCGCATCGGGCTCCCTGCTCCCTGGGAAGCCTGCTTCTCCCTCTTTCACTCCCCCTGCTTGTGTTCCCTCTCTGGCTGTGTTTGTCTGTCAAATAAATAAAATCTTAAAACAAAACAAAACAAAACAAAACAAAACAAAACAGGGGTTCTCAGCTCTTCCTGAAACTTGGAGTAGAAATGTGATGCCCACTTTCAGGGTTTGGGGTTTAAATGGTCTGGAGTGGACTTAAAGGATCTATGTTTTTAAGAGCCATCAGGTGATTCTAATGGGCAGCCACTGCTGAGAATCACTGAGCTAAGAGATGGAGCCATAATGGAAGTTTGGGATGGAAAACTCTGGAGCCCACATATCCTCCTCCTGAGTGCTGGGGGGTCCAGTTTATTTCCCTCGGAGATCGGCTGCTGACGATGCCAGCTGTGGCTCTGGGCCTTGAGCAGCCTGTTGAGCCGCGGGCAGTCCCAGCACAGGAGATGCGCCACATTAAACATTCCAGTTACTCCAAGGAGTCCGCCACAAGCCCCCCGATGCACGCCCCTCCAACCATTGTCCCAACAGACTATCTTCCCAGGCTGGCTTTCCCCAACCACTCCTGCCCTCCCCGGCTTCCTGTCCATTCTTTGGTCCCGGAACACAGACGATATGTGCTCAAACAAAACATCCGGAGGTGAAATCTGAGTATGCCTAAGTCCCAAATAAATTGCTTCTTGATGACGCAGGTTTCCTTCCCACCCATTCAGAGGATCTATGGACATTCATTGGGACACCTCAGCTCCAGGGGCTGCCACAATTCGCACACATCTGTCTGTCTGGTTGCATGCAGAGGTGTGAAAGTTGTGGGTGTGGGGGCAATGCCAGAGGAGGTGAAAGAAGGTCAAGAAGAGGCCAGGGAGAAGCTGAGCCAAGGAGAGACACGGAGAGAGAGGGACATAGCCTGAGTCCAGAACCTGGGGGAAAGCTGGGGTGACTTATCTGGCTGGACAGCTGCCCTGCGGTGGAGAGGGCAACCTAGGGGCATGGCACAGACTAGCTGTGTGGGACCTGGGGTTTTGACTCTGGGTAAATAGTAGTTGTGTGGGTTTTTTTTTTTTTTAATTTTACATAGTTATTTGACAGAAATACAGCTAGAGAGGGAACACAAGCAGGGGGAGTGAGAGAGAGAGAAGCAGGCTTCCTGCCAAGCAGGGAGCCCAATGCAGGACTCGATCCCGGGACTCCGGGATCATAACCTGAGCGGAAGGCAGATGCTTAACAACTGAGCCACACAGGAGCCCCAGATAGTATGTTTCCTGGGCTGACCCACACACTGTGTCCTATGTTGTTCAGGACGAGTACACATGCCTGGTGGAAGTCTGATAAAATAGAGACTGTAAAGAATTGTCTCACTGGCCTCAGGTTTCTCATCCGTGAAATGGGGAGAAGACCTGTGTAATGAGATTGTTGACACTGGTGTTATCTGAATTAGGGATCACCATGAAGCAACAGTCTTGAGAGTGGTGTGGCCAGGCCCAAGGCTCTGCCATGACTCCCCAGCAGAGGGGCACCTGCTGAGAAAGCTGTCTTGGTTGTCCTTACTCTTCCTAGCCCCTGCCATGCTTCAGCTGGTGATCACAGCATCTGAGCCAGCATGCCCATGGGCTCTGGGTTTAGGTACCATACTTCACACACAATGCCAGTGGCTCCGATGGGCTGGGGTGGGGGGGGCTGCGGTTCTCTCAGGCCGCATGGGGAAGCCCACTGGCAGGGCTGGAGTCCCCGTGTAAGGAGGGTTGAGCTACACTCCTTTCTGTCTGTGTAGATGCTGCCAGGGGGCCTAACACGGCGCAGGATGGCCTTCCAGCCTCCCCCCCCCCTCCCGCCCCGGGGGTCAAGGTCGGTGGTTCCTGGGATGCTGCGGCCCCGCACCCACCCACCCCAGATATGCAGAAGCGGGGCCCCCAGGAGGCGCCGGTGTGAGGCCGTGCAGGTGGAGAGAACAGAGAGCGAATAGAGAGCGGAAAGAGGCGCTGGTGCTGGCGCTGGAGCAGTTCATCCACGAGAGGGCGCAGTTTCACGTGTTTATTTTTGGCAGGAAGGAAATCATTGCAAACCTCTCAACGGAACAATGCTCACCCCTGGAAACGTGCACATTCCACATGTAGTGTTTCCCAAGTAATGCTGGCTTGTTTGTCACATTCAAATGTCCAACAGAAATCCACGTCTACCCGGGCACCAGAATCTCCACTACCGGGGGTGGGGGTGTGTTAATCTGCAGAGAAGCTCCCTGGAGAACGGTCAGGAACAGACACCATTAATTTTACAGTGAGATAGGAACAGAGGCAGCCAGTAAGACTTTTGCTCCGGCAACTGCAAACACGTCAAGCCATCCACCCCCTCTCGAACCCTGGCATGCCAGCTGCCCATCACAGCACCTTTAAAAGCAGAGGCACAGACGTCAGGAGTGTTTGACCATACAGGGCTGTGTGGTTCTAGATTTTATTAGAGAGCCATCTTTAAAATATAGAGTTGTAAAGTGTTGCCAGGTTGTCGATTTACAGATTTCTTTTTTTATACCAGAAGTATAAAAATGCTGCAACCATGACCAGTGTCGCCAGGGCCTCTTCAATTCTCCAAAGTCACCTCATCAAAACTGCAGTGTCAGAGGAGCTCCCCCACCAACCATCGGCTGTGACAAGCTGTGTTCCTCCTTAGGATACAGATGACATTGTTTACAAACAGCTAATGGGTGAAGCCACAGACCAACACAGAGGATTCCAGCGCAATGGAAGACAGAGCAGTGACCACCTCTGATGGGCCCCAGGCACCGCCATCCACAGCCCGGCCAGAGGTGTCATCACATCACAGCGGCCCGAGTCCATGACCCAAGCTCTTTTGTCCCAGATCTTAATAGAAAACAATACTTGTCCAGGAGACTATATTTTTACCTGGTACGCAAAGGACCAAGAAACTCGGGAGGCTGGGCTTGTCTTTTGGTTAAAGAGTGTGTGCGTGGGGGGATATTTTGGTAACGTGGGAAGCATATGGCACAGAGAAGTAGCTAATAGGGTTCATCAGGTTTTAAAGCCCACGATTTAATAAAAGGTAATTAAAAACAATACCCGTATGTACCTTAAAAAACATAAACCCCAAACATTCATCTCATTTCTTGGCCTTATGTTAGAATTCTATTGCTTCATTTACATGTAGATGATTAAAAATATATAGAGAGATATAGATATTCTGAATATGTACATAAAGCGGAATCAAGGGTTAAAATAAAAATGGCATTTTGGAGTGTGGTCAACTAAGGTGCACAGAACCCAGAAGGCTGGGGGGGAGGGGCTGGCGTGTCCCCCCCCCCCCCCCCCCCCCGCCCCCCGCCAGTCTGTGTCTGCAATGGCTGGAACCGGGCTCCATCCCCAACAGTCGCGATGGTGCTCGCGGTTTCCGGAACTCCTAGTGCAGTGTCTGGCTCAAGCCTGCCAGCGTCTTCACTCCATCTCCCAGAAGTGGGACACTGTTCCTAGGTAAATTCCCCTGAAATACTCTAGAGTTCAGTCCTCTCTGCCTCCTATTTCAGAGAAGACCGCATGATGCCAGCAGAGAAGAGGGCATGGAGGGTCGAAGGCTGTCCCCAGGACTGATTTCTGTGTGGATTTCAACACAGGACAGACACTTGATTGCAACATTCAAGAACATTTAAGGCAGCGGGTTCATTAATGACTAGTTTTCCAAATCAAGGATTAGGGCCTGTGTAGATTGATCTGCCACGTAAAGCCGTTCTCTGTGGTGATGCCTAGCATGGGGCTATTTCTGCGGGAACCGGCATGGGGACTACTGGGTTCTGCACACCCAGAATGCTGGGGCGCCTGGTTACCCCGAACACTTCTCTGAGTGCATGGCAGTCCACAGCCTAAGTGCTGTTGGGAGGACGAGACTGGCAGCTGGCTTCATTATTTTGTGAACAAAAGCAGGAGCAAAATTTTGCTTCGACCCCCATCTCCAGACTTGTTAGTGCCAGTCGCTCCCACCAGAACTCTGGCGGAGGCCCAACCCACAGAGGACTAAGGCAATGGTGCCGACACGACAGGGTTCTTTTAAATGATTTCTAAGAGCAATACTTTGTAGAGTGTCTTGTCAAACAAGGAACATGGCACTGCTTAAAACAGCTCACTGGGAAAGACTGCAAAGGAAGCCCCCCCAAGCCCAGGGAGGGCACCGTGCCTCTCCTTGGCGCAGGGTGATGAGCTCCACATCTGGACAGGTTTCCCCAACCCTGGCTCCGAAAGAGGCTGTGCTTCGAAAGAGAAGACCAGGAGTGGACTTGGGCCACATCAGTGCGGTGGCTCGTTGAGGCCACAGGTTCTCAAGGGAGAACAGTCGGCTCATCACGGTATCTGATGTTGGCTGCTGTTTAGAATGGACGCCACTCCTGAACTCCCGTGGCCAGTGCCAGGGAAGGGATACGGTTGGTGCAGTCTGCAGTGGGGGGTGGGGGGACACCTACATTTCTGACCCTGTCCAAGCCTGCAGCTTAGCAGTGAGCAGACTCTGAGCATAGGCACAGTGGCAAAGAACAGTGTAACAGCCGCTGGTCAATTCCATTTGGTGGCAGCGCGGTAGCAGCAAAGAAAATTCCCAAACAGCTCCGTGTGTATCCAGCTTTTGGAAAGGAAAAATTTAAAAATCAATCAACAGATTTTTTTTTTTTTTTAAATATCCGAGGGTTTTAGAGTTTCTTGGGACTGCTCTACCGGGAACGACAGCCACAGAACGAAAAAACGTACAGAAGTATGGCAGTGGTTGAAAGTAGAGGTGACGATGCCACTTTTCAAGGGGAAAGTGTGACTGCAGGACACAACTGTCACCATCCGAAATAACAGTGATAATATAAAAGTATCTATTGTCTCCTAAAGTGTCGAGCTGCATGACCGCAGATACATTCCAGATTGGGTCAGTAAGGAACGCAGACCCCGCCATGGTCGCCGAGGCTCCTCACAGGAGCCTTGCCCTGCAGCGGGCCCCAGGGCGTCAGAGCACGCACACCTGCTGGGAGACAGGCTTCCAGGACTCGCCTCCATCCCTCTCCACCCGCCCACCCCAGGTTCTAGAAAATTGTCATGTTCGTCTTTTTAGAGAATCTAAGACAATAAAAGACTAAAAGATGTCTGGAAATATGTTGTGTAGAAAAATTAACTCTCAGCTTAAAATAACATTCAAAAAGGCACTTCATCCTGTAGGAAAGAGATTCTGAGTTGGGTCAGCTGCTCCGAGCTGGGATAGAAAGGGACAGGTTGTCTGCTTGGAGGAGGGGGCTAGGGGGGACAGTTGAAAGGAAGTCTGATAGATCTCAAGCTTTTTCCCCCCCCTCCCCGTTTTTATCCTTTTTGGTATGTTTTAAGAAAAGCAAATCCAGTAAAATGCATGTCCCTTTATGAAATTGGTTAAAAGAGTTCATTTTAAAATAGTTGTTTCTGTTCTTAAAAAAGCAACCAGGTAGGTATGGCCACATGGACCTCGTAGCCTGGAGCACGGCATGTCCCCACTTGGCGCTCCCAGGGAGCCGAGGCCAGGCGGGCCCCCGAGGCCGGAGGCTGCAGGGCACACGGGCGGGAGGCAGGCCGAGGCCGGCGCTACCTACTGCAGAGTCTGTGCAACATGCTGTACACGTCGTCTTCCCGGCTCAAGCCCTCAAAGAAGGGGATGAGGTCCAGCAGCTCTGTGTCCGTCATGTCATCGAACCAGGACTGCACGGGCACCTGGAAGACAGTGTGTGGAGGGGGCAGCAGAACCGCATCTGGCGCGGGGGGCAGCTCCTAGCCTGACTGGGCCCCCGCACTGCTAACCTTTTCTTTGACAACGGAGACCGGTATCTACAAACCATCATCATCGTCATCATCATCATCATCATCATCATCTTGTGTGTTCTCCCGTGACAACTAAGGTCGATCCAAAGCCACCCAGTTCGGGAGGAAGGCAAAGTTCAGTGCATTTGCTTTTTAAGTGAAGTCTAAATGGCAGTCTGCGTGCATTTGCTTGTTTTGATTTCCTGTCCCGGGAAAGGTGACCAGGGTGCAGAATACAGGAAAGCTAGCCTTGCTACCTGCCACTTTCAAAAACTCCATCTGTTGTATTCAACTAGCTCCTACGCCTCACCTGGAGCCAGAAGTTACCTGCCAGCTACGGACACCAGTGAGTCCCCGAAAAAGGGCCAGGAAAGCTTCCACTTGGGGGCGCCATGCCACGCTGCACAGCAAAGGGAGGTGGGAATTTCCTCCCATCCTTAGCAGCGATCAGTTAAAAGCAGAGGTATAACATTTCAGGACAGTCTGAGCCATGGGCACAGACAGGATTTACACTTAGTTTTAGAGGGTAGGGAGGGGTCGTGACGGGTGGTAGCCAGGGGCAAAAAAGAACGGATGTAAAAAGAAATTTGCCGGGCGCCTTCAGCTCCAGTCATGATCCTGGGATCAAGTCCCGCATGAGGCTCCCTGCTCAGCAGGAGTCTGCTTCTCCCTCTTCCTCTGTCTGCCGCTCTCCTACTTCTGTTCTGACAAATAAATAAATGAATACAAAAATAAAAGAAGTTTGGGGAAAATCAAAGGAGCTCAAAAGTAGTACTTTGGGCCCTTTTATAGATCTAAAGACTGCTCAGAAACAAACCAATTAATTATATAATTTAAAAATATAAACAAGATTAACAACAAAAAAAATGACTACCCCTAGGGGATGGGCAGGAATGAGGAAGAGGGCAGACATGGACATAACACTTCTCTAAATCCATCTCTGTTGGTAGTTTTGCAGCTGGAATCATGGCAATATGTTACATAATTGCAATAAAATTAAACAAGAAGAGAAAACAGTAAAAAATAAACCTAAGTATATATAAAGTTGATGACATAGCCACACAGAATTATTTCAAGTGATTTTAAAACACAATGTTCTAGGGGCGCCTGGGTGGCTTAGTTGGTTAAGCAACTGCCTTCGGCTCAGGTCATGATCCCAGAGACCCGGGATCGAGTCCCACATCGGGCTCCTTGCTTGGCGGGAAGCCTGCTTCTCCCTCTCTCACTCCCCCTGCTTGTGTTCCCTCTCTGGCTGTGTTTCTCTCTGTCAAATAAATAAAATCTTAAAACACACACACACAATGTTCTGCCTGTATGTTTCTCCAAAAAACCCTACATGCATTCAATTGTCTTATTAGTGGTGGTAACATTAGTACTGCTATTTGGAAACTATTAAACATGTACTATAGACTAAGTCAAATAGGTAATGATGTTAATATATTTAGGAACCAAGAGTTTCAGTACAAGAGGACATACAAATACAAAACAAAACCAAAGACATTAAAAAAATTGTTATAACACTGAATTGGAAGAAACCAATATGAATTTTGATTTAATTTTAATTCTAAAAATATGTATATTTTAGGTCTGTCCAGTATAAAGGGCTGGAAGCAAAGGATATCTCAGTAATAATGAGAATCCACCCAAATTGTGGTCTTGACATACCATTTCCACTAATAGGAATCAAGCTCCATAGAAAAGCGGTTGATTCCAGGCCTGAGACAAGAAATGGATAAGATGAGCCAGGAACATCTTGCAGCAGAAAACAGGAAGCATTCAAAGACTATTGTTATATGAAGAGATGTCTGCTGTCCAAAGGTGCACAGGTGAGCATCCAAAGAATAATAAATGGATTAAATTATGACAATAAAAAAATCCACGAGTTCAGGTTAATACCTACAACAAATTCACTGTCTACTTTTGGAAGTTGCCAGAGCACCACCTCATTACTCTGAAGATTGAAGAATTAAAGAAAAAGAACCAAGACTTTACCCCGACTTCCTGATTCAAACATTCAAACTGAATTTAGGGTAATCAAGTAGTCGATGAGGGTAAGTTTGATTTAAAAAAAACCCACAAACAAGAAACAGAGTTCCAGCCAATAGATGTGGAAAGAATGACAGAATTTAGAAATCACCATTTCGTAATTCGTAATGAAAGAGTTGATGGAGGCAATGATCACCAACGGCTGTTCACATTTTTAGGTGAAAGGACGATGGGGAATTTGAAAACAGATGGTGCAGGGTAACAACACCTGAATCCAAAGACTGATTTAAAATCTTTAAAGGGGCACCTGGGTGGCTTAGTTGGTTTCGCATCTGACTCTTGATCTCAGCTCAGGTCTTCATTTGGAGTTGTGAGTTCGAGCCTCACACTGGGCATGGAGCCTACTTAATAACAACAACAATAATAATAATAAAAGTAAAATCTTTAAAAGTGGGACAGCCTGACATTATAAGCCTCTTGATGTGATACCATAATAAGTATATAATATCACCTATGATGTATTCTTGAAAAAACTGAAAAACATAAAAAATTGAACTGGCATTTAATCGAGTAGTAGGGATCTAACAACTTGTTTAAAGGAAATATGGCAGTTGGAAAAACAAAATATAGTAAAACACCACCATGAGGCTGCTAGTAGATCAGAAGAGAGGAAGTTTCTATATATATAATATATTACATATATTTCTATATATATAATAACCAGAATTCTTCGACAAGTAAACAGGATGGAAGAAAAAGGGAGAGGAGAAAGGGAATGGTTCAGATTATACAAGAATTACTAGACACATTATTCACCAAAGCAGTGCTTGGACCTTGTTTGCGTCTGAGCCAAACAATCCAAATGTAGGACAACATTTGGAGATGACAGGGAAAATACAAACACAGTCTGGATATTAGATAATACTAGAAGAAACTATTAGTTCTGTCAAATGTGATGATGGAACTGTGTTATACTAAGAAGTAATCCTTATGTTAGAGAGGCATGACAAAATGCATTATGTTGAATTTGATTAACTCACTAAAATGAACATGTTTAAATATAATAAATTTGGGATGTTTACTCAAGTAATCACTGCATGTTAACTAAATGAATCTAGCTTGATCTCAGTTTTTTGCTCTAAGTGGAGCCATAGAGTTCTGGCTTCAAGGAAAGGACGCTGGGGAAGCCTGTGTTGAGTCTGAGGAGCCCAGGCTGGGGAGGAAACCTGGGCAGGGCGGGCAGCCTGAGCTGAGGGCCAGCGTGGTGCTGCTGCTGAGGGGTCGGCTGGCCCCTCGACCACTGGAGGTATGGGCTGGGATGCGGGACAGCATCTCTTGCTCAGAAAGTCATGTTGTACCCAGTGAGTGGGCACTAAGGGCTGCCACACTCCAGGGAGTTTTATGTAGGAAATGTTCCCACTGTATGCTTTTAAGGCACCATTACGAGGCGGGAAAGCCTGGCCGTCTTGCCTGAAGGCCTTGAAGTGTTTTTAATTTTTTTTTTTTTTTTTAAGATTTTATTCATTTGACAGAGAGAAACACAGCCAGAGAGGAAACACAAGCAGGGGGAGTGAGAGAGGGAGAAGCAGGCTTCCCGCCGAGCAGGGAGCCCGAAGTGGGACTCGATCCCGGGTCTCCGAGATCACCTGAGCCGAAGGCAGTTGCTTAACCAACTGAGCCACCCAGGCACCCTGACTGAAGTGTTTTTATTCATTCTTGTTTAAGAACTGCTGAAGAGGTCATCCAGGCCTTTTGAGTCGATAGGAGTCATGAAGCCAGCTCCAGGAGGTTACTGACCTTCTCAGTAACGGAATGAAAAATGCTAAGATCCAGGCTCCCTGAGCACTTAGCCAACGCAGACAGTATTCTGAGTGCTTTCATACTCTGCCACACTCAGTCCTCCAACCATCCTACGGGTCAGCTTCCCCAGATCCCCATTTGATGGCCAAGGTAACTAAGGCTCAGTGGGGTTAAATAACTCAGTCAGTTCCAGGTACCTGCTGAGTGTCAGAGCTGGGGTTTCACCGAGGGAAGGCCAAGGAAGCTGGCACAGGGGCTTGAGGGCACAAATGCGAACTGGATGGGGCACTGCATTCTGTCCCCCTGTAGCCACTTACTGCATTCTCGGGATGGAAGATGTACGAGGCGGGAGAATTGTCCACAATGATCACTTTGCTCAGCTCCCGGCCCAGGCGACTCAGGTCTTTCACGTAGTTTCCACGATGGAAGACGCACGATTCTCTGAAGAGCCGGGCCCGGAACACGCCCCAGCGGTCCAGCAGGTCGGCCACAGGGTCTGCGTACTGAAAAGCAGGTCGCAGTGAAGGCTAGGCACCAGAAAGAGCCCAGAAACCCGGACCTACTACAGCAAGATCTGCATTACTTTTCTAGAAAGGGATTTAAGTAATTGGATGTTTTAGGGTCCTGGCTGTTTTCCTTTCCATGTGTGTAGGAAACCCTAGATTCTTCCATTTCTTTCACCTCTCATATCCAATCCATCAGAAATTCTTGGCAGTTCCATCTCCAAGAGTATCTTGAATCCATCTGCCCCTCTCTGTGTAACTGGCACTGCTCTGGCCCAACCTCTGTCACCTCTGCCTGGGGCAGCGGCGTGAGCCTCCCAAGGAGCCCCCCTCCACCCCTGCAACTCCTTTGCAGCCCCTGCACCTGGCTGTTGTCCGAGAGGCCACCCCTCTGCCTACAGCCCCCACTCTGGCCCTGCTGCCCCTGGAATGAGGCCCGCCATACCCCACATGGCTGCCACTATGTGGTTTCTGCCACCTCTAGGCTCCAGCTCGTCCCTTAGCTGCGGCACCGGTGCTCCCTCCTCATGGAACACGCTCTCCTCAGATCTCTGCAGGAGCCTCTCTTTCTCCCAGCCATCAGTTTGGAGCACCTGCCTGTCCCTCCCTCTCTGGCCTCTAGTGCCGCACGGGGATCTCCTTCCCAAGCTCCCTCACCACCCCCGGGGGTGACTGGATTTGCTCCTCCCCGGTCGCGGTGCAGGCCTTGTCTGTCATGCTCGCCACGTCGTCCCTGGCCCCCCCACAGTGCCCACCTCAGGGTGGTGGCACAGGAAATACTAGTTTCGTCACTCAATGAGTGAGCGGACTTTGAATCTGGCTCGTGTGGGACGAGGCCATGCTGCCCCCCGATGAGTGCTCTGGGCAGCCGGGCCAGGCAAGCCCCCGAAGGTCCCAGGACATTACCAGACACTCATTCCCTTTCCTTGGAGTCCAGGAGTTTTATGAGAAGGAGTGTGAGCCCAGCTCACAGTCAGGGCCCACCCTGCTTGGCCCTCTCTCATGGTCTGGGGGAATTTCCCCAAAGCAGGCTGAACTGGATAAAGAAATAAAGGGGGCCCTGTGAGCGAAAAATCTTCATAAATGAAGATGTCTGAAAGACTGGGCCGCCCTGAGTGGCTGGGGCTCGAGGCAAAAGAGTGGCAGTTCCAAGGTCAATGTGAGGTCACACTTTAGCACCAAGACCAGCCCAGCCAGGTGTCACCAGGGCCCAGCAATCCTGCCAGGGAGGCAGGAAACTCCCAAGGCTGGGTGCTGGGAAGGCCAGCAGTCCCTGAGAGCAGGGAAATCCCAGCAGGCTATAGGATGCAGGGCCACAGGGCTATAGGGAATGTGGGAATGTCCTCCTTCCCCTGGACACACCCTGAGGGGCAGAGCCCAGGAGCAGGCTACATTTCCTGCCAATCAGGTGGGCACTGCAGTTTTCAGACGGTAAGGGCAGCTAAGTGCCCTGTGGCTGCTAGGGGGCTGGCTCTAGATGGAAATGGTGATTAATTTCCCCAGAATTGTTAACACTGGTGGTGGCATACATCCTTCTAGGCAATGTCTGAGCCTGGGGCTCCAGGTCTTGGAGAGGAGTATGAGGAATGTAAGCTTCATGAGGGCAGGGGCTTGGTCTCTTTTGTTCTCTGCTGCATCCCCAGTGCGCAGGACAGCGCCGACACATGTAGGCACTAAGTAAATATTTGCTGGGTGAGTCCAGCAGTAAAGGAAACCAAGATGAGGAAGCAGACATCGAAGGGCTCTGACAGTCAGGGGAGAGTTCCTGTGGGCTCCCGGGCGGTGGGCCAGTGTGGCAGTGCTGGGCAGGAGCTGAGCCTAGAGCCAAGAACTGGGGAGTGCCCACCTGTCCACAGGGAGGAAAGGATGGGAAGGTTGCACCTGGGAGCTGATACAGCTGAGCCAGGCTGGAGTAGCACTGACAGAAGAGATGCAGAGACAGATGGAGGCGCAGGTGGGAGAAGTCCAGGAAGGGAGACTGCACAAGGATGCTTAAGTGGGTGCTGGGGACAATGCCAAGCGAGAGTGTTTCAACTCTGTCAACGTCTCCCCGACACAGCAGCCCCCAGTCCCACCAACCCTCTGTCTCCCCTGAGCGGGTGCAATCATCTTGTTTTCTTTCTTTCTTTTTTTTTTTTTTTTTGAAGATTTTTCTTTATTTGACAGAGAGAAACACAGTCAGAGAGGGAACACAAGTAGGGGGAGCGAGAGAGGGAGAAGTAGGCTTCCCGCCGAGCAGGCAGCCCGATATGGGACTCGATCCCGGGTCTCCGGGACTGTGACCTGAGCCGAAGGCAGTTGCTTAACCAACTGAGCCACCCAGGCGCCCCATCTTGTTTTATTTCTTTAGCTGTCACTTCGGGCTCCTCAGCACCCCAGAGCACTGCCAGGAGAGCCATCTCCGCTACAGTACCATAGCTCTCGGTGCCATTCATGGGAAAGTGTGCCCACGGGGAAGACTGTCTTCTCTGAGGCCATGCTCTTTTTAATGTGCAAAGTGACACCTAGGTTTTGGATTTTCTCTCTACAGTTTCATGTTTCAAGGCCTGGTAATGAGCCTCGCAGAATGTTGTGCAGGTGGGGCTCTCTCTCATGTCAGCCATGACCGAGAGATAGCCCAAACCAGGAATGCCCAGTCTGGCAAAGCAGGACATCTGGGAACCTGGAGTCTGAGTCCTCAGCACGCAGAGGAGAAGGAGGGAGCTGTCCAGACCTAGGAATTGTTGGGGGTGTTGAGGAATTGCATGTGAGTCCTTGCAGCAGGTCTGGAGAGGAGCAGGTGGCTAACCTGGGTCCCCCAAAGCTCATCTCTGGGGCTACTTCAGAGTCCTGGGGCTGCCCACGAAGACACTGGTGGCGCCACCCACAAATGGATGGTGTTGGCCCTATTAGACTCAGGATTTGAGAGGTGGTCATGGCAAGGATCTCCTCTGAGGAGTGGGGGCCTACCCACTTTCCCCTTGGCTCAGCACACCTGTGAAAGGGCAGACATAACCAGAGGGGCAGAGGGTCCTTTAACAGTAGAAGGCAAAGAAACCACTCCATGTGGTTACAGGCAGTGTAGACATGGGATCAAAGATTCATGCCGATCTACAAGGCCAAACCATGTCAACTGTCATCCTCAACAACTGTGATAAGTAAATAATAGGCATCAGGAGCTTAGCATGTGGTAGTGCCCGTGGGCATAGGGAGCACAGCGGGTGCCCCATGAGAACTTGCTGCACAGAAGTCAGGCACTCTGCTATGCCCTTTATACACATTATTTCGTTTCTACCATGAGGCAGAGGGAATCATCCCTAATTTCTAGAAGACATGGAGTCGAGAGACGTGAGGTCCCTTGCCTGATCTCACGGGGCTCACTAGGGCAGGCAGAAGCCTCCTCTAGCCTGTGCATGCTGGTAAATCTTGGACATGCATCCTTCCCCAAACCCGTGTAAGCTAATGAAGGACACACAGGCTTGAGGCTCCCAGCCAGTGCCAGTCACCCTTTGCAGTGATACTGCACACATTCATGATATCCTGGTCTGTGGACACCCAGCTTGAGGCACCTGCATGCAGCAACTTCGTGGAGCATTTGTTCCCAGGGCTCCCTGTCACCATGGTAACCCAGAAGCCTTTCAGGCTGGTAGTGTGCACATGGCCTGCAACCATCCCATCTGGGGTGGGAACCCGTCACCATAGAAACTGCTTCCCCCGCCTTACCAGAGGGCTGTCTGACGGACAGAGGGGTCAGGGTTGAGTGGCTGGGGGCACCCAGCTGGGAGCAGGAAATACCTTGGCCAGGCTGGCAGTAAAGAGCACACACTCAAAGAGCTGCCCCATCCTCTGGAGGAACTCATCCACGTGGGGCCGCTTCAGCACGTACACCTGCAACGGCAGCAGACGGCAAGCCGGTCAGTCGTGGCAGCTGCTGGGGGTGGCCGAGGGCCAACAACCACGTAGGAGGAATTCCTGAAAAGGTAACGGCTTCTTGTCCCAGGCTCTGTTTGTGGCAGGGAGGCCCCAACTGGATGAGGGCTCTCTGGGCAGAGGTGGTCCTGCCGGCCAGACACACCCTAGGATGGGGCTCCGGGTCTGAGTGTGGCGCAGACACTCCTCCCAGGGCACAAAGGGAAACTGACCATGGTACTGCAGATCTTGGGGATTTTCCGAATCAGTGAGTAGAAGGGCTGTGCCACGTTTGTGGGAAAGGATTCAGTCTCTCACGTGTTTCTCGGCAAGTGCTCCGAGTCAGGCCCTATGTGGACACAGGCCGGGGTCTGGGGGCTGTCCTGTGGGAGGTCCAGGCCTGGCTCATTGCCCGGAAGCGCTGGGATTGCTCCGGCGGCCACCTTCTCCCCTGGCCTGCGGCACCTCCCTGGCTCAGAAGGCCTGGGGTAGGAGAGGAGGCCCAGCGAACTGTAAGAAGTGCCTTTCGTGTCAGCTTGGGGAGCTGTCCCCTTGACAACCACAAAGGTTACTCTGCTTGGTGCACAAACAGATGTCAGGGGATGTGAAGCAGGCCTGCTCCCAGGCCCGCGGTCAGCCACCAGGAGGGGCCTCCAAGCAGAGGTGGGCAAAAAGGAGGCTTTCCTAGAGTGGCTGCTGGGCTCTATGTTCCTGACTGGGGAACCTGAATAAATCTGAGGAGAGTAGGGAGATGGGAGAGAAGGCAAAGCTGGTGAGAGAAGACAGGGAAGGCGGGAGGAGGGAAGAACTAATCAGAACTTGAATAAATTCCATTTGAAATTAGCCACTTCCCTAAAATAATTCAAACTTATTAAAATTCAATTCAGCTCATATTCACTGAGCCCCAGTTCTGTGCTCAGCCTGAAGGAGTTACAAAAATGAACAAAACATAGGCCTTGCCCTTGAAGAGCTCACAGTCTAGAGCAGATATAAAGAAAACAAATCAAGGTAAGTGTGTATAATGGAAGTTATAGTTCAGGGATCTATTAAGAACAGTTAATTCCCCTCTCAAGGGGAAGGAATCACAGAAGGTAGTATCTGGCCTGGACCTTGAAGGATGAACAGTTCACCAGGCTGATAAGGAGGAGAAGCAAGCTTCCAGGCAGAGAAAATGATCTGAGCAGGAGACTTGGCCCCAAATACCCAGGCGTCAGAGCACGGCTGAGCCCTTCATGACCAGCCCTTTAGAGGAGGTGGGGGATGGGAGAAGTGGCTGAAGAGCAAGTGTGAGAGGCAGGCTGGTGGGAGTGCACGGGGGGGGGGTGTGTGTGTGATGGCAGATGCTGCCAGCTGTCCATCCCGTGCAGTTATGGAGGGGCGGTGGGGCTCTGTGAGGTAGGGGTGAGGGCAGGGCTTGTGCTGCAGTAGCTTCAGGCCCTCATTTTGCCCATGAGACGCCTCGATGCCAGGGCATGGGTATGGCCTGTGGTCCTCGGTCTCCTTGGGAATGTTGTTTGGAAAGCAAACTTTGCTACACACAAAGGGCAGGAGACTGATTTGGGAACTCTGGTTGTTGGTGCCTCTGGCAGAGAGGAAGGTCCTGGGCCCGGATGCCGGCGTCCAGGCCCGCGTCCGCGTGCAAGTAACCAAGAATAGGCCCATTGGGACCTGCACAGCCTATCCTGGATTACTTGAACGAGGCCACGGCCTTCGCCAGGGCCTTGGTCCTCCTCTTGGCACCTGTGGCTTCGTTCCCTCAGGAGAGAGAGTTTCTCACTCCAGCCCTGAGGCCCTGGAATATCTAGAACAGTATGAATCATAGCACAGTCTGGAGCAGGGCTGGGGGAGCTGGGGTGGCTTCTTCGAGAATAGGCTGGCCATAGCAGGTCAGGCCCCGAGGGTCATGTTCACAGTCTCGAGGTAAGAAGGATTAATTTCTCTCCTAATTCTTGCCATGCCAGTAGGCAGCCTCTCCTTTGTCTCATTACTTTGTAGCAGAAGCCAAGATAATAAATGAAGCCCTAACTGCTTCTCAGGTGATGAGTTAATTCAGCTGATGCTTTTGCAAATGTTAAATGCCCAAGTGCCTGCCTTTTGGCTCCCTGATGGCTTTTAAAAGCATGAAGTGTGGAGACACTAGGGATAAGCTGCCTCGCTCAGGGCTGGCTTCCTGGCAAGACCACCTGGCAGGGGAGGGAAGGGACCAGAGAATCAGGAAAAGAGCCATGGGCCAGGAGGCAAAAGACTGAAAGTCTCATTTTAATTTTTCCCATTGTGCGACCTTGAGCCAACTCTTTCTCTGGCTGAGCCTCCGTTTCCACATCTGGACAATGGGGTGGCTGGGCCAGCTGATTTCCAAGTCATCACCAACTCAGACCCTGTCCTCAAGGGCTAAAGAGAAGACTGGCTTCATTAAGGAAAGACATCCTTTTAAAAGGTTCAAGCACCAAGACAGATTTTTCTTCCTGGGACTTAAACACAACAGGCCAGAGACTGTCCCTTTAAGACCCTGGGGTTGACAAGGAAGATGGTCAGATTACCTCTTGGAAAATCTGATAAAATCTCCTCTACTCCTCAACCTCCAAGGCTAGTTTTCCTACAATGTTCCAATATGTTCATAAATGAAGCTATTCCCGGAGAAGCAACATGCAGATAAGAAGAAAAAAATATCAGAACAAAGATGCATGCCAATTAACTAGGGCATCTTTATTCAAATTTGCCTCCAGATCCGAAACACACCCTTCCCTCTTCATCCTTTGGGTTGGGATTTTGCCAAAGATTCACTGGAGAACACGATGTTGTAATGACAAGATCAGTCTGGAGTGGCTGGTATTGGAAATGGACACCCTTTCCCAAGATTCCCCCATAAGTAGGTGACTTGCGGCATTTTCCTGTTGCCTGCTAGAAGAGTAGCCAAGAGCACTTACATGAAGAAGTTAATTAGACCATCAAGCTAGGCCAGCTGGGGATATGGAAACTTCTAAAAGTCTGAATCAAGTCAAAGAACTATTTGAACTTGCAACCACATCTAATATCTACAAACAGATTTTAGTTTCCCTTATAAACTCAGTAGAAAAGAAATTCATCTGAGTGGAAACAAAAAGCAGAAAACCATTGTATTCATTTTACAAAGCCTGCTCCCTTTTGATTGTCATAAAATTACTGATGAAATGGGAACTTAGAAGTAAGTTCATAGGAAATGTAATTACTAAAAAATGTTAATTGCAACTCAGATTTAGCTTTGACTTCTTACCTGATGTATAGTTCCATCGATTTCAACCGGGACAATGAAATCAGCATTACTAATAGGCTAGAGAGAAAAGAAATGATAATTACTATATCTGAAAGAATAAAATAAAATTCGAAACTTCAGTAAGAATAAAGCTTGCCTGGACCATTTTTTTTTTTTTTAAAGATTTTATTTATTTGACAGAGAGAAACACAGCTAGTGAGGGGACACAAGCAGGGACAGTGAGAGAGGCAAGCTTCCCGCTGAGCAGGGAGCCTGATGCGGGGCTCAATCCCGGCATTCTGGGATCATGACCTGAGCCGAAGGCAGACACTTAATGACTGAATCACCCAGGCGCCCCAGGACCAATGTTTTTATTGGAAAAAACAGTTCAGGCAAAGGATGTTCAAGTATGCTTTGGTTCCTTAAAATAAGCACAAGCAGGAAAGCACATTTTTTTCTCTTCCAAGTATCATTACCTTTTCAGCATCTTGGTCCAACCTCTCTATCATGTTCCTGGCCTAAATGACAAAAGGTAGGGCGGTCTAGCCAGGGAATGGGGCTTCTCAGAAACCCCAGCTCTAGCCCGGAGCCCCACCAGGATGATGCAGAACCACTGCTGGCCACCAGGGGGAGGAGGTGAGAGCCTGATGGTCCCAAAGGACTGCACTGGGCTGGGGAAGAATGATTTGCACTGGACCCACAGATGCAGGCTGCCCTGTGACGAGCTGCTTGGCAGGAGATGCTGAGCACATGGACACAAAGCAGGGCCACAGACTCGGGGGTGGTGTGGGCGGAATCAGAGGCCACAAGCCATGACCTTGGCAGGCTCCTTCCCTCCAGACCTTGGTTTCTTCTCTCTTCCACAGCTATCGTAATGGGTCTGATGAGTGCCCGTGGCTCCATCGATCCTGAGCATCAGTGATTTCAGCCTTGCCCGGCACCGGCTCTTGTCCTGAGCCGTGGGGAGAGCCAGCCCACCCTAGACTGCTCTGCTCTAGGTAACAGGACGCCCAGCATACCCACAAACATCAGCGTATTTAAAAAAACTCCTTGACAATATCAATGACACTTAAAATCCAAATACTCTTCGGCAGTGCCTGTGATAAATCAATGCTAGGCTTACATACAGTTCTAAATGGAATTCCATAAATGAGGTGGAAACTACTCAAATGAACAGGCCCAAGAGAATCAGAAGAATGCAAACTCCTGGGACAAGTAGGAGACCGAGAGGGAGGAGAGCCACGTGTGTGGTGGCCACTGGGCAGGGGTGACACGGGTGTGCGGTACAGTCTCTGGTGAAAATCTGAACTGGGATCTGCCTTTAAGCCCATTCACAGCACACACACTGTTCTTTGATAAATAAACTGAAAATATGTAGAAAATTCTAGATCGCAGAACCATTCTTAAGCACTCACTAGAGCACCTGACGCTTAAGATTACAATTTATTCACTCCTGTGGTTAGAAGGCCAAGGATGAGTCGGTATTTTATAATTCTACAATGAAAACACAAAATCATGCTATAAAACACATGAAGGAAGGAACTCTGAAAAGGCGTGAGCAGATTGTGAAATCACATTCCATAGAGTACATTATAAGAGAAAAACCTTTCCCCAGTTCAGAGCAAGCCTCAGCCTCAGTCTCTTCTCACGTGCTGGTGTAAAGCGGACTGTGCCAAGCCGTGGTTCTTAACCTGGGCCTAAGCGCCTATGTGCCGTACCATTGTACACTTTCAAGGAGAGGCCTCTGAAATGCCCAGAGCACTAAAAACCATAAATAAAGGTGGGTGGCAGAGGGGAGGTGGGGAGGATGGATAAAATAGATAAAGGGGATTAAGGGTACATGTATCTTGGGGCGCCTGGGTGGCTCAGTTGGTTAAGCGACTGCCTTTGGCTCAGGTCATGATCCCGGAGACCCGGGTTCGAGCCCCACATCGGGCTCCCTGCTCAGCAGGAGGCCTGATTCTCCCTCTCTCAGTCCCTCTGCTTGTGTTCCCTCTCTGGCTGTGTTTCTCTCTGTCAAATAAATAAATAAAATCTTAAAAAAAAAAAAAGAGTACATGTATCTTGATGAGCACAGAGAAGTACATAGAATTGTTGAATTATTATGTTGTATACCTGAAACTAATATACCTCTGCATATGACATATACTTGAATAAAAAACCCACATAATAAAGAATAATATGCTTGCAAATATAGGCAGGCCAGCGAGGGAAAAAATGAAGAGACGCTGTTCACATCAGCTCGTGGTATAATGCCCCCAGAGCAGGCCCTGCCTCTGGAGGCAGGAACCCTCTGTAACCTCGGGCAGTTTGGCCAGTGTTGGGAGGAAGCCATGCAGGCTGAAATGGCAAATGACCCCTGCTCCAAAGGGCTTTCCTCCTGAGGGATTTGAAAAGTCCTGAGCAAGTTGCCCATAGGCGAGAAGAGTCTTCCGATGCTGTTCAGAGCTGAGCTGGGGCACAAGGTCATGGCAGCTGCAGGACCAATCCTAGGAAGGCCCTCAAGGCGCTGGGGAAGGAGGTGACACCTCCAGGCCCCAACGGCTGGGCAGGTCATTTCCCACTGCTGGTGTAAGTGTGGTACCTCCTCTACTCTCCCCAAAGACTCACAATTACCTGGCCTTGTCCTGTTAAGGCAGGCTTCTGTTCAGGGAAAGGAGCAGGCACAAGGAGGATGTTTCTGACAGAAGTGTTTCCAGGTCAGTTTGATGGATCTTCCACTTCCCAATACAATAGTCAAGGAAGGACTATGGTTCACGTGAGACGCATATCCCACCATGGATGTTGCCTTTCACATCTTTCAGCAAAGTAAGGGGAGTTGAGGGCCGGGGGTAAAAGGAGGAACAGGGTCTAACTGGCCCATGATAGTGGAGCAGTTTTAGCTCCAGAAATACCCCAAGGGAAAATAGGACCAGGACCCTTCTTCTTCCCCCCAACCCCCAATTTCCAAACCTTTTCATCATTTGCCTCTTTTAAACAACTTGTTTCATTTCAGAAAATGGAAAGATGGTTCACAAAGTCACTTCTTTAATAGTGGTAGCCACAGCTGTTCCCACATGGACACCCTCTGGAAATTTGTAATTTTTGCTGTAGTTCTGGCAGGGAGTGGAGTGAAGAAGAGGACAGAAGGAGGCAGGTGGTGTGATCTCCCCGTGACATCACTACAGCCCCACCCCCTTCCAGAGGGAAGTCATGCAGGTGGATGGATACTCATTGAGCTATGAAGCTTGTAAAAAAAAAAAAAGAGAGAACCACCACCACCCACAACCCCCCCCCCGCCCCCAGCAAAACTCTTCTCATGAAAAAGTTCAAAATAAATGGCCGAATCTGCCCAGATGCTGTCACTCTGGAAGTCTTCTTCAGAGTTGGACATCTTTCAAATACTGGTCTGGGAAAACTTCCAAGATAGCAGGTTGCTCGACAGTTGAACAGTGCCTCTCCTGTCCCTCCCAATAAAACATACAGCACTCTGGCCATCTTGACAGATACACAACGGTGTCCTGGGGCCCGGTGTACTGATTGCCTTTTGCCACCTGAAAAGTATGTCTGCAGGGGCTGGAGGACTGGAAAACTCAAATCTCGTAAGTGAGAATGAGGTCTGAGCGACAGCAGCAGCCCAGCATTTCCCCCCAAACTAACTAGGTAATATTCAACTACTTGAGTTAATATTCACCAGAGTTAATAAGCAACTGTTCTTGGGATTTCTTCATGCCCATGAAGTCACACACCAACAACCACAAAATGTCAGCCTTTTTATTTTCCTTTTCCGATATAACTGTGACTGAATCCCAAAGATCATGGTTTGCTTTCTTTGTTGATTTACCTTAAATGAGCTGTGCACCAATGTTTCATCTAAATCAATGACCACACACTTCTTTCCATAGTCAAGCACCGTCACCTCAGGAAGGAGGTATTTAGCTGGGGGCTAAAATGAAAAAAAAAATCAGTATTAATTACCTTTCCATAAAAGAGAAACCAATGCCTTTATTATCGTATCATATTATGTCAATGAGGGTTAAATGGGATCAAACATTTAAATGCCTGATTAAGCACATTACATAATTTTATTGAAAACAATAGGACTGGGTAGTTTGCAACTGAAGTTTTAACAAATATTGGGCCATTGTCTCAATGGGTTTTTGAGAGCCTCGGCTTTGGAACCAGACATGCTAGGGTCTGAGTATCAGCTTGGCCCCTTTCTTGGCTGTAAGTTGGGATAGTAGCACCTACCATGGAAGGTTGTTGTCATTAGTCAAACCGTGGTAAAGCACCCAGTACTCTGCCTGGCACATGTATGGTGGCTACTGTTACTGTTAAAATGGGCTACGCAGGGGCACCTGGGTGGCTCAGCTGGTTAAGCCACTGTCTTCAGCTCAGGTCATGGTCCTGGAGTCCTGGGATCGAGTCCCGCATCAGGCTCCCAGCTCTGCAGGGAGTCTGCTTCTTCCTCTGACCTTCTCCCCTCTCATGCTCTCTCTCACTCATTCTCTCTCTCTCAAATAAATAAAATCTTTTAAAAAAATAAAATAAATGTTTGATTATATTAGCTACTCTCACACTTCCAGGCCTATTTCCTGGGGTCATATTTTGTCTGAAACTCACTGTGGTACAGAAGTATACATTTAAAGCTATATGGGAAGTTTGTTTTTGTTTGTTTTAATGATTAAATTTTTCAGAAACTTGGGACGCCTGGGTGGCTCAGTTGGTTAGGCAACTGCCTTCGGCTCAGGGCATGATCCCGGAGATCCGGGATCGAGTCCCACATCGGGCTCCCTGGTCTGCGGGAAGCCTGCTTCTCCCTCTCTCACTCCCCCTGCTTGTGTTCCCTCTCTAGCTATGTTTCTCTCTGTCAAATAAATAAATAAAAAATCTTAAAAAAAAAAAAAGATTTGAATATATTAAAAAAAAAAAAATTTTCAGAAACTTGAGGAGTACCTACAGACCTACCAGCAAAATGCAATCCAAACTGGGTTTCAATAACAGCAAACAGAAGTAAAAGTGGTCGAGGTAAAGTGCTCTGCCTGGTATCTGCCCCACTGCGGTATTAATATCGAGCGAGCGTGGCATTCTTACCCCTTGGATCCTCAGTATCTGGAAGTTCTCCTTCAATCCACATGCTGTGTGCTAATCAGAAAACCCATTTATGTCTTTGTAGTAGCTGAATCTAATCTTGTGATAAAGAGGTTGTAAAGAGCTAATAAAGGGCTAGGTATCTTCAGCCAGCCTCACTCTTGATTTAGAGTTTCATTTCTTTGGGCCTTGCCTCATTCTAGAAATGATGTGAAGTTTTTTAGTTTACTTTGTGGTGTTCAGTATCCAATGTCAACCAGCTAATTTTCTATCCTGAAAGGTCAGGCTCTCTCTGTTTAATATTTAGTGCAAAACAAAACACATACAAAAAATGTGTCCCTAGCCACTGCAGAACAGAAAATTTAGCTTGTTAAAACAAACAAACAAACAAACAAACAAACAAACAACAAGAAAAAGAAATCAAGTGATATTCCCTTTTAAATGGGTATTTCCCTCTTCTGGTGGTAGGGGGTAGGTTAAAGTGAACATGAGTCAAGGGTCCAGAGTTAATTCTGGACTTTGCCGGCTCAGTAGTGAATGTAGCACAGGAAATCGACAGGGCAGGTAAATTTGCAAGTATGGTGCTCATCTTGTCTGGGCTGATGGGGTGAGGCTGCATGTGGTGGTTCTAATTCTACAGGGGCTCTCTCCAGTGCGTGTGGGTGTTTCCTCCTATCCAGCATCATCCAGAAGAAAAAGCCTTCATGGCCTCCAACTCCCTTGGCTCTAATTAGAGTTCACCAAGCAGTATATCCTCTCAAGTGGCCTGGGAGGAGATGTGCCTTAGACATGGAGCATGGGATTTGGGGTCCTAGAAAGGACTCTCTCTGTCCTTCATTATAAATCAGCAAGTGAGCAGGTGGCTGGAAAAATTAAACTTGCAAGAAGTTCTGCAAAAGTGTTTTAAAAAGGCAGGGCATGATGAGCTCTGTAAGCAAATGCAGTAAAGAGGATCTGAGTTATTTCTGTTGTTTGGGCCACAGCAGAAAGCATGCCTGTGACTAGAATAAAATTTGTTTTAATTTTTTATTACACATTATATAATAAAAACACATTCTCAGTGTAAAGAATACAGACGTGTAACAGACAACTAACTATTCCCTTTTCCCTGCACCCCCATTCCTCTCCCCACATGCCCCCTCTTTATAGTTCAATGTGTATCTGTTCAGTCCTTTCTCAATGCGTTTATATACTAAACAACATTTTCACTTTATGTAATTGCTAGCCTGGAAAATAAGGCTCTAGAAATTCTATCCCTAGCAGATCTGAAAACATCAAAGATCTGCCAAAAGTGGTTCAGTTATTTTCCAAACCTGAGAATAAAAAATTACTTTCTTAGCATATTTAACCCACACTTTGCAAGTGTTCTTTGAGCTAACAGCATGGAAAAGGCCTCACCATACACCGGAAGAGAGCAAAGAGGGAGAAGGGTGAGAGTCCTCTTAAGCAAGCTACTGATACAGCATTTGTGCTGCCGAGAATAGAGAATAGAGAATGAGGCCGGGCTGGGGGCAATGGGCCAGCAGGGTTCCATTAATCCTCAGCCCGCTTCCTAAGTACCCACAGCTTCTCCGACAGCTTGGCTTTAGACTAATGCAAATCCTTCAGACCACTGGTAAGAATTCTTCTGGACAGCTGTGTCCTTGGAACACGCAAGGACAGTAATAATCGCAACAGTGCTTTGTTACTTCAATTGATCTGTTCAGGTGATGCTTGAATTAGTAACTAGAAATGCCCTGAGGCAAATTTCCTCTCAGGCCATCATGGAACTGGAGAATAAGAGGAACACCAGTTACACCAAGAAGAGCTGACTCTTGCTCCAAAGCACATGGAGGGCATTGCCAGGGGGATGGAAGGGATGGGGGTGGGGGGCAAAACCATCCTGGGGGTGGAGGGAAGGAAGGAACTTGGCTTGCTACCCAAGGTTTGGGAAGGGCATTCATTCCAGTTCTCTTCCTGGGAGCAGATCTGGAATTTCCCGTCCTCGGTATTGAACTGGCAGCCACGAACAGCTAACTCTAAAGTTCTTCAGAGTACCTACCCTACTCACTCTCTTCTTGGCATATCAGATTGGTGTTTTTGTACATACGAGTCCTCAGGCTCAGAGTCTGCCCACTGGGCTCCCAAGGCCACAGAGCTGAGGGCAGAGATCTCAGGGCTTCTGTGGGAGGGGGCAAAGGAAACTCTAGGCCGTCTTTCATTACAATTATTGTTTCTGCTGATGGGTTCTTCATAAGGTTTGGCAGAAAGAAGTATGCTACTGTTTACTAACAGGCTCGGGCGAAGAGCATAGACACCTGTTAGAAGGAACATTTCTCTTCTTCCCTTTCAGTGCTTTTATGACTCTGCTGTACTGTAACCACGCACGGCGCGGGGGGTGTCGGGACAGAGTGAGATTCAGGCAGGAGAGGGCCTGGGAGGAGTTTGCTCACAGTCCAGGGGGATCCCTCATCAGGGCCAAAGCATTTGAGTGTTCCCCTTCAGCCATGACCACCCGACCTTCAGGGGGTTCTAAGCCCATCCCTCTGCTTCTTTTCCTTACCCTTCAATACCTGACTTTTACTGAATAGCCCATGAGGCTTCCAGTAAATGCGTGGAGGGCCCCAAATCTCAGCTTATGGTTGGGAGGCCAATGTTACCAAGTGGAATGTTTAATGTCAAGTCCAGATAAAGATGTCATTTTCAAGAGGGGTGTAAGAGCTGGATTAATCAATAAATGGTGTTGAGACAACTGCCCTGCCACTTGGAAAAGTTAAAAAAGCTGGATCACTACTTTATGCCTTACACCCACAAAAATTCTAGATGGGTCACAAATTAGAGTGCAGAGATGAAACCATTAAAATACTAGGAGAAAATATGGCTCACAGTCACAGAGTGGGGAGATCTTTCTAAGAGCATCACATAAAATTCTGGAGCCATAAAGGGTAAGATGAGCACATGTGCCTATATAAAATTAAACTTTTTTTTTTTTTAAAGATTTCATTTATCTATTTGACAGAGAAAGAGATCACAAGTAGGCAGAGAGGCAGGCAGAGAGAGAGGGAGAAGCAGGCTCCCCGCTGAGCAAAGAGCCCCATGCGGGCCTCAATCCCAGAACCCTGAGATCATGACCTGAGCCGAAGGCAGAGGCTTTAACCTACTGAGCCACCCAGGCGCCCTAAAATTAAACTTCTTTGTGGCCAAAATGATTATAACCAAGGCCAAAAGATATACCATAAATTTTGGGGGAAATTCCTGATTTCCTTGAAATTGAAAAAGATAATACAGCAGAACATCCAGAATAAATTAACAGGGAAGAAGAAAGACATATAAATAATAAACTTGTAGAAAGACGTTCATCCCCATTCATAAAGAAATGCAAATCAAACCAACGAATTGATATACCATTCTTTACTTACAGATCAATGAAGATTAAATATTTGATTATCGTCATTTTTGGTAAGGGAATGGACAATCCCACATACTCCTGGTGAGAACATCAATTAGGCTTTCAAAGGACAATTTGGCTGTAATCTACCCAGAACATAAGAGACAGCCTTTGATCTAGCAATTCCACAATTAGGAAAGGATCACAACAGAGGCTGTAACTCAAGTCCATAAACATATGTGCACGGGACTATTCCTAAGTATTTGCAATAGTCCAGAAGAAGAAACAAAGTAAATGCCACCAAGGACATGTGAAAGAAAGAGGTAAGTCACTCGTTATGCACCAGTATTTGGAAAGAGGTTCAAGGTACATTGTTAAAAGCAAAAAACATCTTGCCAACTTCTCATTTGTGTGAGTAAGACTGAAAATACAACATAAAATGTGGGGATGTAGATAAAGTCTTAGAGATAACTTTTTAAAAAAGATTTTATTTATTTATTTGAGACAGCGAGAGAGACAGTGAGAGAGGGAACACAAGCAGGAGGAGTGGGAGAGGGAGAAGCAGGCTTTCTGCCCAGCAGGGAGCCTGATGAGGGGCTCAGTCCCGGGTCTCCGGGATCATGACCCAAGCCAAAGGTAGATTCTTAACGCCTGAGCCACCCAGGTACCTCTTAGAGATCATTTCATAGCATTAAGTGTTTATACTAGAAAAAATATCCAATATTAATAATCTAAACAAGTTGTGTTTAGATTTCTGGAAGAATAACAAATATTGAAAGTGGTTATTCCAGGGAGTGGGACCATGTTGGGATTTTTTTTTCTTTCTACTTTATTCTTTCAGTATTTTTTAAAACTATGAGCTTGAATTGGGGCACCTGGGTGGCTCTGTCATTAAGCGTCTGCCTTCGACTCAGGTCATGATCCTGAAGTCCTGGGATCAAGCCCTGCATTGGAGCTCGGATCAAGCCCTGCGTTGGGGCTCCCTGCTCGGCGGGAAGCCTGCTTCTCCCTCTCTCACTCCCTCTGCTTGTGTTCCATCTCTAGCTGTGTTTCTCTCTGTCCAATAAATAAATACAATCTTAAAAAAAAAACCCAAACTATGAGCTTGAATTATTGCTTAGTAAAAAATCAAAAGACCAAAGTATGCACATGTAAACAGAAGATGGGTATGGTGGGAAGTAGAGACAGGGCGGGAGGGGGGGTGGTAGAGGGGACTCCAGCTAGAACTAGTCTGGGCACCCACAGGCTAGAGGGCACCTTTCACCTTCAGGGTCTGGAACAGCTTTCAGGAGGCTATAGGTTCTGGTTTGGGATTAGCACAGCCTGGATTTTCACATTTCCTATGATATAGCATCCCAAGCCCACACAGGCTCCCTGACCAAGTCTCCTGTGATCCAGAAAGGGCACGACTACTCTGTTAATGTGATCTGTGGCCTTGACAGGTGGGTACAGATTCTGCAGGGAATCCCAAGGCTCAAATTCTGGGGCCAAGCTGGCCTCCAGATGGACTTGGGTTCAGTTGTACCTGCTAAGCAGGCAGTGGAAATCATACTGAGCTCATCAGTAGATCTACTTTTCTGGAGGATATCATTCAATGATGCAAGTTACTTTAGCTAGGCTTTGTTTTTCTGCAAGATATTTCAGAGACTCACAAGGCCTGACTTAGAGTCTCATTTGTAGGAAGGAGTCAGCAGTTTATTGATCTAACACTGCACTAAATTATACAAGGGCTCTTTTTCCCCTTGGCTATTTCATTCTGGGATTCTAGAATGTGTCGAGATTTGTGGGGAAAGGGTCATTTTCCTCGGTAGAGTTCTATGACAAATGCTTGGTTCGGCACTTAATGAACTTTGAGAAAAACCAGTGCTGTGTTAGTATCACAGGTAATAAAGTAAAGGTAAGAGGACACCTGTTTAACGTAAGTAACTTTGCTGGAAAAATGTATGAAACTACTCTGTATGAAGGTCTAAAGGACACCTCTGGTCTCAATCCCACCAGATATCCCACTCAAACACTGGATAAGGGGTCCTGCTGCTCGATCCATTTTTCAGATTAACATCAGTTTTCCTGACAAAGCCCAACCTCCAAGCATGCTGGCCAAGTCAGAAACACCCCACAAATCCTTGAAACTCGTTATGGAGAGTTAAAGTCCTGAAATTTTCAAAAAACTGGGGAGCAATGTATTACAACTTATGAGTGACACTCACTAGCAAATATGGATTCAACCTGTACTGATGAAATCCATTCGTTCCCATGTAAGATCGCTGTGTCTCTTGGATGTTCCCAGATAATATGTGAAAAAGTCCATGGAAAGTTAGATGAACAGATCTGAGTCAAACAGTTTGAATCACAGACACTTCACGGATTAAAGTATCAACTCATGGACATCTTTTAAACCTACACTCTAATGACACAGGCTTGTTTAATCGGTCTTGTTTGACATAGATATCTCAAGCGTAAGCTTCTTCTGAGAGTCGGTCACTGTTTTGTTTCTTGCTGTCTGGCCCGGAGCAAAGTGGTTCTGCCATCAGAAAAGGGAACAGTGGGGACAGTGGATGTCGGGGGTGGGGACGTGGGCAGCCTGTGAACACCGAGGCAGCTATTCTCCCAAATTTCAGGGCTGGAAAGAGAAGTGGTAGCCCAAGGGAGGGCCCAGCTGGACCAGAGGTAAAGCAAAGCCAGCAAAGCCACCCCAGCAGGAGTGGGGGTGAGTCCTGCGGGTTCAGGGCATACAACTGGGGCGATTTTTTTTTTTTTTTTCTGATCTCAGAGCCAGGGCCAAGCTACCAACACTGCTGAGTAAGTCAGAAATGCTTGGCTCACCCAGCTCACGAAGCCCACTGGGAAAGAACCTGCTGTGAAACGCTATGTCTGGGCAAAAGTATATTCTCCTGGGCTATGGAGTGGGGGCTGAGGGGCTGGGGTGGGGAGGTGCAGCAGGCTGCCTTAGCTTATTAGTTTGGAGGCCCTTCGCAGAAAGAAAGTCAAGGTGAGAATTTGGTTAATAGATGATGGTTGACCTGCTGTTCCTGAGAAAAGAAACTCTCTCTGTTTAGAACCTGCTGCTCACAGTTTGAAATGTAGCTTCATTTTTTAACAGAACAGAGCTGTTTGTACCACATGCTAAACTCAACATATGCAAGAACATTAAAAAGTATCTTTTATATCAGTAGGCCCAAAGCTACAAGATTCTATGAATGTTTAAATAAAATTGGATAAATATACATACACTTGGTATGGGAATGACCTGCCTCTGGTCACCCTAAGGAAAAAGAAAAAAAAGAAATCATTGTCAGGTTTGAAGAGAAGTAAGTAGATCACATACTCAGAAGAAACTTCAAAGCACTCTTGAGTATAGCAGCCCTATGATTTCCTGTTCTCTGTACCTTAGTGGTATTAAATGAACAGGAGGAACCCAAAGATTTTGCAGTTAGGGCACTGGGCTCCACTCTGCCTCCCAGACACTCCCGCCCCTGACAAACCAGGCTGGGTTCCTGAGGCTCATTAATCTTGTTTATTTAAATGGTGCTTCCCTTACTCCCAGGAATTTAATTCTTAATTCAAAAATAAAAATAAAAGCCCATATATTACTTTGATCCATTAATCCCACTCATAACTGGCTTATTTCTTCTTTTAAGTAAGTCTTTCCCTAAAAAGACTAAGTCTTACGTCAATACAATATTCATGGAAAGGAAAACTAGTTTATCAGGTTACGAGCAACCCCGTTGGCCTTTCCTGGTTTTCTTCTAGAGGAGGACTGGGCAGAGCGGACAAGGAAGGCTCAAGAGGTTCCCCCTGATGCCACAGACATGGAGACAGCGTTCCCTTTTAGGGGAGCAAGACCTGTACTCACAGGCCCCAAGGTGGGGCCTCCTCACCCATTCCTCAGCTTCGGAATGCCAGCCATTCCAAAGCTGGTTGATGGGAACATTTCATTTTAGCATCATTACGAAATGCTAATAAAATAACACATTCTATCTGTTTTCTCCACTGAGCATTTCCAGTTTCTGTGTTTCTTCTTTTTTAGATGTGTGATGGGAGGTAATGAATAGCAGTATCATAGCTCCTGATGAGGAGATACACTCTTTCCCATCTCCCACATGGAAGGATTTGTGAACAGTATATCCGTCTTTACTGAGGGGCTCATTGGTGACAAGGTTCTCATGGGAAGGGGTCAAACTTAATTGTTGAATGAGGCAGGTGGCTGGTACCTTTTTGAGTTCTGTTAACTCTGAGCTCCCTTCAGCAACTTTCTGATCATCTGCAGCCCTAGTTACCACCGCTGCAGTGTAACAGCAAGTGTTGTTCCCTCTCAAGGTCATCTTGAGGCTCTTTCCTTTTTCAGGACACCTGGGACTAGTCTTAAGGATTCTAAACCATCTGCGGTCATTACTCAAGGCAGAGCTCTACTGCTCTGAACACAACCGCACAGTCAAATCAAATCTCAGTTTTTAAGAACTTCTACAGAGAGGTTCATTTCCGAAGCTCTTAAGTAATATTACTCCTGACACTGGCTCTTGGTGGAGAGACTTTAACCAGAAGCTCACAAGCCCACTGGGCCACTACAGAGTAGGGTTTCTCAACCCTGGAGCTACCAATGTTCTGGGCCTGATAACTCTTTGGTGTGGGGGCTGTTCTGAGGCTTGAAGGGTGCTCGACAGCATCCCTGGCCTCTACCCACTGGATGCCAGTACAATGCTCAGTAGTGACAACTGAACATTCTCCAGACATTGTCAAGTGTGCCCCAGGGGGGCAAAATCATCTCCGAGTAAGAACCACTGCACCAGTGGGAGTCTGCAAACAGGCCCTCCAAAGAGGTACATCTTCAGACAAGACGAGCACATCAGTGAGGGGAGAGCTAGGAGTAACAAACATCTGAAGGGCTAGGACCACAGATGCTATTCTGGCCAGATATTTGGGCTGGAAAATTACCCTGGAAGTTTGCAAGTATGCGTGACTGTGAGTATGGGGTATGCATACACTAGTGACTGTCCAGCTATCCCTTTACTCTGCCCTCTCCCTGAGAAATTCCTCCACGGTCCTGGCCAATGAGGTCCTCTGGGTGCTGACTTCTTCTTGCCTCTGGCCAGGGCCTTGAACCTATTTATTTTGGGCAACTGGCCTGCAGGTCCAGGTTGAAACTATGATGGTGGTGACAGCTGCCACACTAGGCCACTGCTGCGGAAGCATTTTCTCCAGGCTAAAGTGGGTATGTAGGGTGGATAGAACCCTAGAGGCCACCCACTGCATTCTGCCCACAGCCTCCCCTCTGCCTCTGGCCTACTGAGTTCCAAGAGACAGGGCGAGCTGAAGGCCAGCAGTGGAGATAAGCCTGGGCTCTGTGTTCCAGGAGTCCTGACCACGCTGCGTGTGCAGGTGGGTGGAGGGCCCTCCTCTAGGCCTGACCTGCCCCACTCTGACCATGGTTCATTCTGTGGGGTCTGCTCTTACTGACTGAATATTCAAATGTTAATGCAATTGAGGCATTACCCAGAGCTAATTCTATTCTTTAAAAAGCCATTTTGATCAATGCTAAGTGAAGGAAGTCTATGAATGAACACTGAGTCCAGCTCAGCTCTGCCAGATGAACTGCCTTTAAAGGCCTTTACTCTCCCATATATGCAGCCAGCCACTCCAGGAAACCTGTCAGGGCTGCACCACCATTGTCTCAGAGCATTGCAAGGCAAATTCTATTTTTATTTATTTATTTATTTTTGTAAAGATTTTATTTTTAGGTAATCTCCACATCCAATGTGGGGCTCAAACTCACAACCCCAAGATCAGAGTCACATGTTCTACTGACTGAGCCAGCCAGGCACCCTGGCAAATACTATTTTCAAATAAAATGTTTACTATGACAGCAGTGATTCATCTCTTTTATCCTCTATAGACCTAGGTTACCAACTATGGTCCTTTTGCTAATGGTGATTCTCTAAAGTGATTTGTAAATTGGGGGAGAAAGAATATGAGGAAAGCTCAGTGGGGGAACATATCAGAATTTGGGGCTGCAAGAGGGTTTATAATAGAATCTCACCATATAAATTCCACTAATATATTCTTCTATGCCAATGTACAATAAGGCTTTATCTGTTAAGGCAAGTCATCTTTCATTATTTTTTCCCCAGATTTTCTCACCTATTCTTAGATATCATTTCTTCTATATAAACTTTGTCTTACCTAGAAACATGGCAGATTTCTCCATAAATAAGAGCTACCGTTGCAAAACCTTTTAATAGTTCTATTTTTGAAGTATTTGGGTTTTCTATGTAAATAATCCTGTCATATGCAAATAAAACTAATTTCGAATCTTTTTTATATTTACACCAAGTGTTTTGTTTTCTTGTCTTATTGCATTAGCCAGAAACTGCCAAAGATTTGGCTATTACCCACTTCATTTATCAGACCTATTATCATGAGAAAATGTCCCTCTTTCTCCTGTTTAATGTTTTTTGGCCTTGAATTTTGTTTTGTCTGAATATAATATTGCCACCTTTGCTTTCTCTTTTATTTGATCTGCTTTTTACATTTTGCACATCTATTTTCCACCTTCTTAAAATCCCTGTCTATTATATGTCAGAAACGAGTAGCCACCTACTGTCACAGTCATTAGCACTGCTACCCAAATAATTGCAGTTTTCCTTCTGGGCACATGGTAGGAATATACTTCCATGATCCCTGAAGTTAAGGACAGTTGCATGAATTGCTTTGGCCAATAAAATGTAAGTTACTTCTGAGTGAAAACTTCAAGAGCCAGTGTGATTCACATTCCCTTTTCCCTGCTGTGACAATGGTAGAAGGAGAGATAGGGCCTTCCTCAGTGTAGTCTACGAATGAGGATAAGATAGGTTATGTGACCCGACAATGGTAGCTACAGGTCACAGGGCTACTCAGCCTGTGCCAGGTAGCCAGTGCACAGGAAGACACTCTATAACCATAAAATACACATCAGATTTTGGAGAATTAGTAAGACAAAAAGAATATAAGTTTTATCTCACTGATACTTTTTTCTATTGATTACATGTTGAAATATTTTGGATATCTTTGGTTAAACAAAATATATTATTAAACTCAATTTCACCTCTCTAAAAAATAGTTTTTAAATGAGGCTCCTAGAAAAATGTAAATAATGTATGTGGCTCACATTCTCTATCTCCTGGACAAGTGCCACAGAGCAGAGGGTCCACCTACTTCATGCTAAACACGTGCATGAATGAAAAAGACACTTTTATTGTTTTAAGCGACTGAGGTCTGGGAAGTGTTACTACAGCAAAACTGAGCCCACACTAACTAGTACGTCTACTCAGCAGACATTCCTCCTTTCTCCCTTGTGAAAGCTCTCTGATTCTGTTGAGAGCAGGAATATGCCAGCCTAAATTCTTCCCTTTTTGGGCCTCCCCAGCGGCTGGAGGGTAGCCACGTGACAAAGTGCTAGCCAATCAACACACATAGAAGTCCCCTGGATTTTTTGTGAAAACATGTACTTTCCACAAGAGGGACAGGCATGGGTAATGCTATGCCTTCCTCTCTTCTTCCTTTGAGTGTGGATATGCTGTCTGAAGCTTGTGACTTTGAGATAATAAAGAAGCGTGAGGATGAAGGCAAACAAGCCAAGGACGGCGGGGCAAAATAATGTGGAGAGACAGAAGAAAGAACCTGGGTCCCTCGGATGGCATCATCAGGCCCCTAAACTAACCCCAGCAACTGCCAGACTCAGGCCTTTTATATGAAAAAATAATCCCCTATTTGTTTAAGCTATTATTTGTCAGTTTTCTTTTATTTGCTGCCAAAACTGTTCCTATCTGATACAGGTCTATTCTTGGAAACAGCATACAGATGAGTTTGTGAGGCTGATCTGATACAGTGTTGGTCTTTTGTCAGGGGAATCTGGTTCACTGAACTTGCTTTCATGCCTACTCTTTATGTTGGGTTTACTGTTTATGTTGTTTGTTCCTTTTTTCCTTTTCTTAATTTTGATGACTTGTTCACATTTCCTCCCGTTTCTCCTTTCACTCTTTGTGAATTTTGAGGATATATTTTCTTTCTCTCTTTTTTTTACAGATTTATTTATTTGTGTGGGGGGGTGAGGGGGGAAGAAAGAGAGAGAGAGAGAGGGAGCAAGTGAGCAGAGGGAGAAGGAGAGAGGGAGGATCCCAAGGAAACACCACGCTCAGCTTAGAGCCTGACATGGGGCTCTACTGAGGATATATTTTCTAACTGTGCTGCTTGTTACAGTTCTATTCCTGATAGTTTTATTTATTCTTACATTTTCTATAATTCTATCATAACAGAATATCAGTCTCACCCAGATTTTTTTTTTTTTTTTTTTTTTGGTCCTCTCTCTGAATCATTACATGTCTGAAAATGTACTTCCTTTGTTTTAATAGATAAATGATATCTTGGCCACATACAGAATTTTTGGTTTGCAATTCTCTTTCAGGAGCCTGTAAATCTTTCTTTCAGAGTCTTCTGGCGTTCAATATTGTTGATGAGAAGTCTGGTACTGGTATAATTCTCTTCCTTTTAAAAATACCTTGTTCTGGTAGCTTACAAGATTTCTCTTTACACTTAAATTTCAGAATTTCAACAGCATAGGCATGTGCTCCTCCACTGGCCCCATCCGGCGGCAGACTTGACAAGCCCTTATAATCTACACATTCGAGCTATTTTTTTCAACTCAGGAAAAATGTCTCCTACTACTGTTTGTCTTTCCATAACTCCTATTACTTGCTGTTAGTTCTCCTAGATGCCTCTTCCTGGCCCCCTCACAATTATTATCTCTGTGTCTCTGGTCTGAACTGTAAGATATTTTTTCCACTTGTTCTTCTACAACATTAATTCAGTTCTCAGCAGTGACCATCCTCAGTCTCCTTTTTCTCAGTTTGTTTACTGAATTTTTTATATTTAGAAATCATGGGATTTCTTTATAAATTCTAAAAGTTACTTTTGTACTCAAAATTCATTTCTTGAAATATCATTTTCCAAGTTGTCTACGAAAGTTCTCTTCAGGGCACACGGGTGGCTCAGGTGGCGGGCACATGACTTCAGCTCAGGTCATGGCCTCCCGGTCCTGGGATCACGCTGTGTCGGGCTCCACATTCGGTGGGGAGTCTTCTCCCTCTGCCCTTCCCCCTGCTCATGCTTTTTCTGTTTCTCTCTCAAATAAATAAAATCTTTAAAAAAAAGTTCTTGGGGCACCTGGGTGGCTCAGTTGGTTAGGCGACTGCCTTCGGCTCAGGTCATGATCCTGAAGACCCGGGATCGAGCCCCACATCGGGTTCCCTGCTCGGCAGGAAGCCTACTTCTCCCTCTCTCACTCCCTCTGCTTGTGTTCCCTCTCTCGCTGTGTTTCTCTCTGTCAAATAAATAAATAAATAAATAAAATCTTTAAAAAAAAAAGTTCTATCTCCTCCATTAGTTCTACCTGAGGTAGCCTCATATGCTAGTTTTTCAACTTGGACCTTCTCAGCAGTGACAAAGGCGGGAGCACAGCGAGGCCCCAGAAGGAGCAATGTTTTTATGGTTCAGCAGAGCCCAAACAGACAAACCACAAGACATGAAGAAAGTCCCTGTAGTAACAGGCTCCCGTAGGGCACAAGAAGTAAAAGCAACTCCGCTCATCAGGATAGCCGCTCCAAGGACCATACACAACAATAAGTGGGCAGTGCAGGTCCTTTCCAAGGAGATCCGCAGCTCTTGCTGCCTGGGGGACCTCACAGGACTTTCGCTTCAAGTCTCTGTCCTAGGACTCCAAGATAAGCAAGTATTTTCCTCTGTTGGTAGCTCCCTGCTTCTCACTGAGGACCAGAGAGAGGATGAATCCTGTGCCTGCTCTTTCCTCCGGTGATGTTGGGAAAACTAAAGGCCTTAATGCACTTTCCAGGTCCCTCCAGCAGGCTCACTTGGGTTTATCCAGAGAAAGAATTTATTCTATTTATTTATTTTTTTTAAAGATCTTATTTATTTGACAGAGAAAAACACAGCTAGAGAGGGAACACAAGAAGGGGGAGTAGGAGAGGGAGAAGCAGGCTTCCTGCCAAGCAGGGAGCCCGATGCAGCAGGGCTTGATCCCAGGACCCTGGGATCATGACCTGAGCCGAGGGCAGCGCGTAATGACTGAGCCACCCAGGTGCACCCAGAGAGAGAATTTAAATGGTCAGAGCCACGTGCTCAGGTTGTCACCTTCCCAGAATCCTTTTCCTTATATTCATATATGCTTTTAAAATAATGTATTTTCTAAGTTCTAAAAGTAATTTAAGCGTATTTTGTGAAAATTAGGAAAAGTAAAAAGAAAAAAGAAAAAGAAGTAAAACACAGAAGAGGGGAGATAATCCTTATATAATCCCACCAGTCTAAGATAATCTTCATATTTTGGCATATATCATTCTAGTCTTGTAAATGCCTGTGTGTAGGTATGTGTGTGTATAACTACATGTATTCTGGTAAATATACTCATCTACTATATTTTATCCCCTAATATACTTTTATAAATTTACTCACCTGCAAGTTTTTTATGTCCTAAGTGACATATGGTGAACATTTGCCTATGTCAATAACATTTACGAGATATCATTTTTAGTAGCTGCATACTGTTTGACTGTGTGGTTATTCTGTGGGGATTTTATTGTCTATTGTTGACCATCAGGTTGTTACAATTTTGCAATATTATAACCTGTGCTGGACAATATCCTATAGTTTAATCTTTGCACTTCTATAATTATATCAATAAAAAATTGCTAAAGTTTTATGATTACATTCTCAAATTTCCCTCCAGAAGGGTGTAACCAATTAAATGGCTACCCTTATCCAAACCGAGTATTATCTTTATAAATATCTTTGATAATCTGATAGATGGAAAAGGCTAGCTCACAGTTTGTTTGCACTTCTTTGATTACTAACCACACTGAACACTTTTTCATGTTTATCAACCAACTGTATTTCTTATTTTGTGAAATGCTTGTTCAAGTTCTTTGCTCACACTATTTGGGACATAAAGTTTTATGCTTTTTGTGTCCTCAATTTCAACTGTCTTCACAGTGAAAAATCCTCTTTGCTTTTCAGTGATTGTTACCTGAAATTCTATTTGACTGAATGAATGTTGCAATCCCTGCTTTCTTTTTGCTTTTACATTTGTGTGACATCTCGCTCATCCTTTTACTTTTAGCTGCTCTGAGTCACTTTGGCTTCTTAGACAGCATTTTGTGTTGTTGTTTTTTATTTTACATATTGTGAAAATCTGAGGGATTTAAAGAATATATAACAAATATGTTTGTTATTAAACAAAATAGTTAATCCCTTTATACTTATTATTGGTTCTTTGGCTTGCCTCTGTTTTTCTCCATTTGCCTTCCCATGTCTTTCTCTGCTACTGGTTCTTTAGCTTTCATGCAGCCAACCAGCCAAGACAGAATGTTATAAAAATGTGAAGTGATTCTTATAACTCTCCTCAAGCATGTGCTTCACTTGCTAAATGGGAATGACTGAGATACCCTCTGACAAAGATGACCTTTTTGGTCAGTTCAGATCTTTAAGTTATTGGCTGCACACATAATCATTATGACCCTTACTCAGGATATTCACGAAGATGGGACAGATACGCAGCTACTGAGGCACTGCTGAGGCTGAGTGCACAGTTCCCTCCGGCACTGACCTTCTGAAGCCCACCGTTCTCCTCCACCAATGGCGGAAGCACACTGGGGCTGCTGGCGGGTGAGGCCTCCACATTGTAGTCACGGAAGCAGCAGAAGAAGGAGCTGAGGATGCCTCGGCTCCTCTGCTTCTTTAAGCTGACGTTGCACTGGGATGCTGGAAAGAGAAACAACACATTGTGGCCAACTGCAGCACGCACTCCTAGTTGTCATTCAATGGGAAACCCCAAATGTGCAGCTGCCCCCTCCCCCACCAGAGCCCCGATACCAGGAGACCTACTTAGCATGAGAAGATGAGGGGCCCCAGGAAGTTACTCTAAAGGACTGTTATTCAACATGTGATTCCTACAGGGCCAGCTGGTCGATGGAGTCCAATCCTGCTGGCTGGACAGAATTCCTCTGGCCTCAGCCCAGTGGGGGCTGCTTGCTCATTAACTGACCCATCCTCAGGGTCAGGGACCATCTGCATTCCTGAACCCAGCAGACAGTCTTCCGACCCGGGACTGAGCACTACTTCAAAACAAAGATCCTTTGATCCAAAGGGACAAATCAGAGTGGACACTCTTTGAAAAGCACTTCTCTGTGAAGGGAAGAGTCACTTTGAAACTAGGTTCTTGAACACTCTTTTAACTCCAAGACTAACTTCAATTAAGAAATAAGATGTGTAAGGGCATAAAGAAGACCCCTTCTTAACCTCTGCCGTCTGTCAAGAATGAATGGGAGGGCTGGAGTCCTCTATGGCACTTAAAACAGAGAACACATGGTCTGGCAGGAGCAGGGCTGGCCACGGGCAAAGCCCATCTTCCTGAAACCCTGGGCAATCCTGTGCCACGGACTCATTTCCCGGCCTGTCCTGGACTCAGCCTCCGGAGGGATTGATGTTACCCTTTCTGTTATTCAGGTCTCAAGACGAGCTGCCACAAGTCAGAAAAAAAGGCAAAAATTAGGATAAAATGAAAAACACACCTCAGGGGAGGAGACCGACAACCTGGAGGGCCAGGAGCAGTGCCTGGGAATGCAGCCAGGGCTGTCCCACCACATACCATGTCTGGGTGGGTCAAGAGTACTGATCAGGGGTACAAAGGGCCCGTGCTTAGGGTTAATGGGGAAATTACCAAGGTAGGAAATCTGTGAGTCTGCGTGATAACTGTTGGAGTTTATCTCTCCTAAAAAGCAGTTTTGGCGTGATTCCTTTTTTTGTGTGTACTTGAGTGATTTGTACAACATCTTCCCTCTCAAGAGATCACAAAACTTCTGCTAAAAGTCTTGGGGTACTCTTCTGCCAGCAGCAAAACCAAATGTATGCACATGGAAATTCACATGAAAAAAGACTGAAAAACTTCTTGCCAGTAACTCCACAGGCATGGATGGCCTCCAGATTGGACTTGGGTGAGGCTCAGTTAAGTGTGAGTTTAAGATCCCTATTCTCTAACGATGAGCTTTAGAACTGTAAACCCCTGGAGACACTGGCTGTTTTCTCTTCCTTGAGAATGCCTGGGTGCATGTCACAGGCACCAGTCTCTTCACTTGGGGCTCCCGATGGCAGGCCAGGCCAGGCCCCAGGGACCTCCCAGCACAGAGGCCTTCCAAGTAGCAAGGGCGGAAGTTATAATGACCACTGTTTACTGAGGGCCAGCCCTCTTTGTTCCACTACTTTACAATCCCCATTTCATGCAACCCTCACAGCTACCCAAGGAGATCAGCAGTACTGCTTCCGTCTTATTGTTGAGGGAATACAACCAGGAATTGCACGGGCCACGATCCGAACCCAAGGGGGCCTATTTGCAAAGTGTGTGCTCTCTCCATGTGCCATGCTGAATACAGTCTTGACAGATCAGGTCAGATCAAGGAGGGAACATGCTAAATGGAGAGAAAAACACTGCAATAAACTCATACTTAATATAAATAATTGAGTGGGGGGCACCTGGGTGGCTCAGTTTGTTGAGCATCCGACTCAATTTGGCTCAGGTCATGATCTCAGGGCTGTGAGATAGAGCCCCTGCGGGCTCTCTGCCTGGCCTGGAGCCTGCTTGGGATTCTCTTTCTCCCCTTCCTCCCTGCTCTGCCTCACCTCTGAAAAATAAATAGTTAATTAAAAAATATGTATGATTGATTAAATTGTTCTGTTGTTACTTTAGGTGCTTTAGTTTTTATGCCACACTCAAATAATTTAGTCAGAGGAAGAAAAAAAAAAACCTGCCTGTCCCTTCCTTGGCTGATAGCACATTTCTCTGCAAGTAAACAAGCGATCTGTTCATGTCTCAGAGACACTGAGCAGCCGATGCCCAGGCTGGGTAGTAAACAGCTCTGCAAAAAGCATTCCCTCAGATCCCATTTTCACCCCCAGGTCACATACCTCTTTCCCACAACCAACTAACGAAGAAATTAACAAACTAACTTATATGATAAAAAAAAGTCCTGAACCTGGAGCCAGTGAACTGCTTAAAATTTCTACCATATGATGGCTTACCATGTTGAAGCCACAAATAAAGCAGTGGGAGTGAGTCCCTGGGAAGGTCATCACCCCCTGATGAGAAAGTGGCAGCTCACTTAGGATCTCCCTTCGGTGCACCAGGAGGTGAAGCAGCCCAAAGTGGTCTCACTTCCAAGGCTGAGGGAGGGGCGAGGCCTCTTCCCATTAAATAAGGTTGGTTCTAGGGCCTGCAGGAAGCTTTGGGAGGTTAGGGACTGCCTCATTTTCTAATCGCTCTTGGACTGGTCTGGTGCTTTCAAAATCAGACTAGCAGGCGAAATGAATGGAGTTGCTCAGGGCTAGCACGAGCCTCAACCCCATACTTGGTACTCATTTGGTTCTGAAAGGGCTCGAGATGCTGGCTGGCTGGGTCTAATAACCCTACTGCCTTCTCCCTGCAAATTGCTTTCCATCCATTATTGAGGCCTGGCCAATCTGAGCCACATGACTGGCCAAGGAGAGTGTGCCCCAGGATTCATGCTACAGCCACTGGAAAGGCTGTTCTCTTTCTGCTGGTTTGCCAAGTGGGTAGGATGAAAACCTGGAGTCCATGGTGGCTTCTCTGCCGCCAAGTGAGAAGCACGTACCTGGACATGAGCCGAAACTGAGGAAAAAGGAGCTGAGAAATGGAGAGGGACAGATCTTTGGCAAAACCATGTGGGGACTTGATTGCATTAAAACCAGATCCTCCTGGAATTTTCAGTTATGTAAGAGAATAATTTACCTGTTTCTCTGCGTTTATGTTATTTGTCATGGAAAAGATTATCCTTGAAAATGTCAGCTTCCAGGCAAGGTAGTATAGAAACACTGGTGAACGACACAGGCACTGTCCCCACCTCATGTGGCCCATGTCTAGTGTGAGAGACACTGAACAGCACAAGGCACTGATGGGGCCCAAAGTCCAGATGTGGGGGGGGGGTAGGAGTTATTTCTTAGAAGAAATGCTTTCTGAGCAGGGCTGACAGTGCACACAATTGCTGGAGTGGGCAGGGAAGTGGGGAAACAGCAATGTGTAAAGGGCCTGATGTGACGGACAGCACAACGGTATCTAAGAAATCAGAGCAGTGGCGATGATCGAAGACAGCCTTGTAAACCAAGATGATGAATTTGCACTGGACTCCGCGGAAACGGCCGTAGATGAACAGGTCTGTACCACAAATGTCATGGTTTGACCTCTGGAATGGGCACTGCTGAGTTTAAATTTTAAATCGACTGATACAGGCTATCGATCTACATCAGAGATATGGACCGTTTTGGGTAAAGAGTCTAGAATGTAAATTTCTTACTTAAAACTGACTTAAATACAGGTTACATGGAGATAAAAAAGAAAAAATAAAAAGAAATAAGCAAGTCACATGGAAAGAAAATGTGCTCTGGAGTTCTATTTTGGATTCAAGTTTCACCCTGAACCTGGGTTAGCCATGGTTCCTTCATCTACCTAAGCCACACCACTAATATGGGACTCTTGTACACACCTACCCTTGAGGGCAGGGCTGCTGTGTGGATGCAGCAAAAACACGCATATCTGTTCAAGAGAGAAGCTCTACCAGCACCTTAAAATACAGCAACAAAGACTGACTGATTTAGGTACTGAGCAGTGTCTCACTGTGAACATTCGGAAGTTAGCATGTATGCAAACAACAGTCCTTATGAAAACAGCCTCGCTTTAGAGAAAACATGGAGGCAGACCCAGCTTGGTTTTGGTTCTGCGAATTCTAAACTTAGAACCTGAAGTAGCTCCTTAAAACTTTACTTCCTATCCAATGAAGGTTTCTTTGTATAATAATGATGACGACGACGATGATGTTGTTGTTGCTGATGGGAAATGAAGCAAATAAATAGCAGATCCACATATGAAGCTTAAAATAAACCCTAGGACTCAGGTCTTCTCCAGGAACTCTTACATGAAATATGGTTAGAAAGAAAGTACTATAATTAAAAACATGAAACGTCCAGGGGAAAGTCCACCGAGGCGGACAGTGAGGTCTGGTTCTTCGGTGGCATCAGAGGACTGGTCTAAAGAGCCATCAAACTGTGTTTATGCCAACAGATGGGAGGTGCAATGGATCCCCCACCAGCTGGTCTGCACCGGCCAGGAGTGGGTACTGCTAGTCACCTGCTTAGACCTCCTAACCTACCTGGTTCCCTTCTGCAACCAGAAATTGAAATGTCAACCCTACACAGACAGTTTTTCTTATCAGTGTAATAGCCGCCCATGCACACCTATCACTGCCCTTAAGCAATTCTTGTGTTCTGACCGTGTTTACACTGCAGATGTGAGGAGGCTCTGATTCCACCCTGAAACCGTAGCTTTAGGACCAAAACCTCTAGGGTCTACACAGACTCAGAGCTTCACATACTCGCCGCCTTTGTGAACACGCCCAGCCATCCGTCCTTATCTCAGATCTGACCTGGAACTTACACTGCCCCACACACATCCCTACAATCAACCAAGTAGTTCAGGATGAAGCAGAGAGAAGCTGGAATGCAGGTGGGAATGTTTGCTACTCACCAGGAATCCATTCCCAACATTCAAGTTTTTTCCCCAAGCAAAGAAACTACATGTTGGCAGCTACAGAAAACAAGGAAGTTTGCCTTTAATTTCCACAGTGCCAAGCCAGCCTACATGCCGACACAGGGGCCAGACAGCCAGAGACCCAGCAGAACAGAATTTCGAGGAGAAATGGACTCAACAAGAAGTTTATTGCCAAAGGCTGTCCTCAAAACCAGCTTTTTTTTTGTCACAAGCGCAGAATCAAAAAAGGTACTCCACAGCTGATTGGGATCATCCATGTGCTCACACAGAACACTAAAAACGTGTTCAGGGGACGCCTGGGTGGCTCCGTCGTTGGGCGTCTGCCTTCGGCTCAGGTCATTATCCCAGGATCCGGGATCGACCCCGCGTCAGGCTCCCTGCTAGGTAGGAGGCCTGCTTCTCCCTCTCCCACTACCCCCTGCTGTGTTTCCTCTCTCTATGTCTCTCTCTCTAATAAATAAACAAAATCTTAAAAAATAAAAAATAAAAACATGTCCAAGCATCAGTGTGGACACCAAGGCTGTTAAGGCTGCAAAACCACACGTTGGAGTTTCCCAAGGAAAAGGTGCTTCTTCACAGGTGGGGACACGAGAGCATGTTACAGCCCTGAGGAGACCATGTAGCTGAATTCACAACTATGTTACTATAGAAAAAGCTAAACACCTTTTTTTTTTTTTTTAGGGGGCGAGGGGGAGTTCCTCCCAATGGCGGGCATTTAAAAGAATGCACCCTTTCTTCTCTTGCAGGACTGGGCTGCAATCTCTGGAATGCATCCCAGGGCCGTGGTTTGGAGTGGGTGTCTAACAGGAAATTCTGGGCAGTCTATGCATACATTACATTCCTTTCCCACCCTGAAAATGGTCAACAAACACAACTTTCCTCTGTTTGAATAAAAGGGGGGCTGTTGACTGGGGCTGTTGGGGTGGGGAGAGGCTAGGGCACAGACCGCACAGAGTTCAAAAGCAGATGTGGCTGCTGGGAATCCAAACATCCTTTTCTCCTAGAAAAAGGACTTAGTCACCGAGAGAGTCACCTTTCGAGATATCCAGGCAGTCCCTATTTCTAGTTCCAAGTGATAAATTCCCCTGGCAATCGCACCCAGCACTCTGAAAGAAATGCATCTCTGCAAAGCCCCTTTCCCGCAGCGGCCTGAGGCTGGCAGTGGGGCCTCCAGCAGTTAGGAACCAAAAGCTGGGCAGGAGGAATTCCAATCAGGTCCTTCCATGACGGTGGCATGTGTTTCCCTTGTTCACTGTTGGCTCCTAACAGCCTTGTTTGCTAGAGGCCCTAGACATAATATTGGCTGGCCTTCCCAGTGTGCAGTGTGCAGTGCCCAGATGACACCCCCTGAGGAAACAGGAGACTCAGAGGACTTACAACTGTGCAGTGAGGGTGCTGGGGTTCAAAGCCAGAACTGCCTGACTGCAGGGCTCCCAGCCTTCCCACCAGCCCTCCCCGCCTCTCCCCAGTCCTCTTCTGGGTTTGGGGTGTACTTCCAGGGAGAAAATGATTATGAGGCCTTCTGCTGCCTGCCATTATTCCAAACCCTGCACTTCTGAAAATTCCAAAGTGAACCAAGGATACTCGTGCTAGGCCTATTAGATAAGGCCAGACACAGTGCGTGTTTCATGGAGCCCTGGATGTCCCCGGGCCACCAAACTCTGACTCAGCTCCCAAGGAGTGCCCCTCTGCTGGGAAGGCCCTCCACACCTCAGCGTGCCCCAGACCCCTGCCCCAAGGCCATATAACTCCTAAGTAACAGGGCTGGACCAGGTCTGTGGGAGTCTAGAGTCAGAGCTCTGAGCTGTCTGTACAGAGTCCATTTTTCACAGCAAGAGCCCATAAGTACAGAACAAGAGCTCATAAGTACAGAACAAAGGATTTAAGCAGAAAAATGCACTTAAGAGGAAGTAAAGGTTAAAATTTAACAGTAATCAAATAAATGAACACTTAAACTTTAGTGAAGCCCAGTTTTGTACCTATTAAATGAATAGAAACGATAGAAATAAAAACAGGGAGCCAACACAGTGGTGAGGTTTTAATGGCCCAAGGCCCTTCATTCACATGTGGCTGGTAACTCTATAAAGTGGAACAGCCCATTTGAAAAGCAGAGGAGTGATGTGTTGAAGACCATGAAGTATTCATGCAAACTATGCACAAGTCCAACAGAGTAGGAATGGTTCATTAAACGAACGCAGAGCAGCTAGACAGAATACTGTGCAGCCACAAGAAATACCACTGGGAAGACCCATGGAGAAGTGCCCGTGGTCAACATCGGGGGAAGCATCTGAGAGACACTGCATGTGCCCTCTGTCTTTAACTCCGTCCTATGTTTCTGGACAAGAGCTGGAACGGAGGCTCCAGGGCTATGGGCTTGGAACTCACCTTATTCATGCCTGAGTCCCTGAGACATAGAAGCATGCTGGTATAAATAGGCCCATTGTGACAATATTTTACCAAATGAGTGAATGTATGAAAGGAAACACAGAACAATGAAAATGACTGAGATATATAAACAGCTCCTACGATGATCAGAGAGGGGTCAGCTTGAGCATTTCTACCTCCTGGGAAGCCCTCTTACCCACAGCAAGCCTCCTCCAAGCCCGTTTAATCTATGCCACCCACATATGGCCAACCCCCCCATCTGAGGACTCTAACTCTTAGCTCCCAGACATTTCTAGTAAGGTGGTAACCCCCATAAAATAATTAGTGCAAATTTTCAGAGCAAGAGAGAGAGAGATTATATAAAATTCACCAATATGTTCAGTAGGCATGGCTATCTCTGGATCATAGGACTAGGTTAATTGCCATTTTTCTCCATACATTTTTAAATTGTTTCTCAATTTCTACAATCTATAATGGAAAAAACACAATATTAAAAAAGTTTATTTCTACTTAAAAATATGCGAGCATTTTCACATATCTGATACCTTTCTACAGTCTTACTTTGACTGGCTGTATTATATTACACTGTAAGGACGTACACCATGCCATAATTAAAGAAACTTTGAACATTTATGTTGTTTCCTTTAAAAAAATGTCATGACAAATACTGCAATTTGTTTGCAACAGCAATGCTAGGAACAACCTATTTGTCCATGAAAATGGGACAAAACAGAATAGATCCCTGCTGTGGAATATTCTACAGCTGTTAAAAAGAAGGTTGCAGTTCCATATGTACTAATATTAGCTAACACTTATGTAAGATGTGCCCATTGCTATTTTATGCACTTTTTATATGGTGACTCATTGAATCATTATAGTAATCTTATCATGGAAGGACTATTACTATATACTCTTTTTACAGATGAGGAAAGTAAGGCCCAGAGAAGTTAAAAAAATTTGTCTAAGATGACATAGCTAGTAAGTAGCAGAGTTTGTTCAAATCCAACTGATCTGTACCTTTTAATCCCTGCAATTATATTGCCTACTGATAGTGGAGCACATTCTGAGACTTATTAAATGAGAAAAGCAAGGTACATATGGCACATATGGCATGCTACCATCAACCTTGAAATGAAAAATGAAATTGGTTAGCAAAATAAAAAGCACAAGCATGTGTCTATTCTCACATGTGCAAAGAGCATCTCTGGAAGTAGCTGGTTGCTCCACGGCAGAGAAATGGAGGACCCAACTGGAAGGAAAGGAGAACTATTTTTCACTCTATTTCCTTTTAGTATCCTTTGAATTTTGTTTTACTTATTAAATTAATGATTCTATGTAATATATCATGCATTATGAATAAGAAACTCTCCAAAATAATACTACAGTGAAAAACATAATTTTATGTGCACGTCTAATTATCCCATTAGAGGAAATTCCTAGAAGTGTAACTGCTAGGACTAAAGTCTTTGGGAAAACAATATCAAGCCTCTTGATGCCTGCGGACAATCTACCATCTAGAGAGGTGGTGCCGACATGCGCTCCCACCCGTGGGGCGTGCCACTGAGGCTATGCCGGCATGGAGACTTTAAGGAGCCTTTGCCAGTCTGGAGGGTGGAAATGGCAACCCTGTCGCTTTCATGTGCATGTCTCTGACTGCCATCCAAGTTCTATAATCTCTCCTACATACCTTTTGGCCATTCCTATTTCTTCTCCTGAGAACTGTGCTTATATATGTTTTGCCTATTTCCCCATTTTTTTCTTTGATTTTTAAGAGTTCCTTTGTCCTATATTAGAGACATAATCCGTGGACTGCTCTGTACTGGACTGTTCTGTATGTTAGAAATAGTCTCAGTTGGTTTTGGGTTTTTTGCTTTTGTTTATAATGGCTGTAGATGTATGAAATTTTAAGTTTTTAGGGGGTCAAATCTAATGATTTTTCAACTGATTCCTTCCCACTCTAATATAAACTTTTTTTTGTTTTTCGGGGTTTTTTAAATTAATTAATTAATTTATTTATTTAAAAGATTTTATTTATTTGACAGAGAGAAACACAGACAGAGAGGGAACACAAGCAGGGGGAGTGAGAGAGGGAGAAGCAGGCTTCCTGCCGAGCAGGGAGCCCGATGTGGGGCTTGATCCCGGGTCTCCTGGATCATGACCTGAGCCAAAGGCAGTCGCTTAACCAACTGAGCCACCCAGGCGCCCCTGTTTTTTGTTTTTTTTTTAGATTTTATTTATTTATTTGAGAGATAGAGAGAGTGCACACAAGCAGGAGGAGCTGCAGGCAGAAGGAGAAGCAGGCTCCCTGCTGAGCAGCGAGTACAACACAGAACTTGATCCCAGGATCTTGAGATCATGATGCTTAACAGAATGAGCCACCCAGGCGCCTCCTAATATGATATACTCTTCACTTAGATTTTCTTCTAGTTCTTTTTCGGTTTAAAGTAAGTATCTTTTAAATAGTTGTTTAGACTTTATTCTGTATACAGTAGGATATATAAATTTACCTATCCCTTTCCCCCCAAAGATTAAATACCCTAATAATACTGACTTAACAATTGATCTTCATACACTGATTTGGGCATCCTATTCTGTTCTGTTCTATTCTATTCTACTCTATTCCTTCCCACCCCGCTCTACTCTACTCCATTCCTCTGCTTGTGCCAGTACCACAAAGCTTTGCTACTGCAGGTTTATTGTTTCATATTTAACAGTATCAGTCCCCCTTTATTATTTTTTTTTCAAAAATTTCTTGGCTAGCCTAACCTTTTATGCTTCCAGATAAATGTCAGAATCATTTTATCAAGTTTTTAAAAAAATACCATTGGGATTTGGTTGCCTTAGGCTCATAAAATATACATCTACTAAATCTAGTTAATTCCATTAAAGTAATTAAAGGAAGGTTAAAATGAACGAGTTAAAAAAAAATCCATTTGTTGCACCTTATTCCTAAAAATTGTGCCAAGATTAAATATGGCCTTGGGTGTCAGCTTAAAATAAACTACAAGATGTTTTATATAACTGCTATGATAACAATAAAGAAAACACCTATAGAAAAGACACAAAAGAAAACAAGAAAGGAATAAAAAGCATGTCACCACACAAAAGTCGATGACAGGGGCGCCTGGGTGGCTCAGAAGGTTAAGCCTCTGCCTTCAGCTTGGGTCATGATCTCATCAGGGTCCTGGGATCGAGTCCCACATCGGGCTCTCTGCTCAGTGGGGAGCCTGCTTCCCTCTCTTTCTCTGCCTGCCTCTCTGCCTATTTGTGAGCTCTCTCTCTGTCAAATGAATAAATAAAATCTTTATTAAAAAAAGTCAATGACACACAAGACTGCTAAAAAGAAAAAAAAAAAGAGACAAAAAATAAAATGCACTAGTAGGATCTTCCCTATCAGTAATTAGTATAAATGTTAATAGATTAAACTCCCCAATCAAAAGACATAGTGTGGCTGAATGGATTAAAAAAATAAGATCCAACTATACGCTGCCTACAAGAGACCCATTTAGATTTAAGAACACACATAGGCTGAAAGTAACAGGACAGAAAAAGACATTCCATGCAAATGGAAAGTGAACGAGAGGTGAGAGCTACACTTAAACAGACAAAATAGATTGTAAGTAAAAACTGTCACAAAAGACAAAGAAGAACATCATCTAATGGTAAAAGGGCCAATTCATTGGAAAGACAACAATTATAAATGCATATGTACCTAACACCAGGGCACACAAATATATATAGCAAGCCTGAGCAAAACTGAAAGGAGAGACAGAGAGTGACACAATAATAGTATATTTCAGTAATGGACACGACATCTAGAGAGAAGACAAATAAAGAAACAGAGGACTTGAACAACATGAGAGACCAAGTTTACCTGATAGGCATATACAAAACATTGCATCCAACAGCAGCACTACGCATATTCTTCTCTAGTGCACACAGAACATTCTCTAAGATAGATCACATGTCAGGTCACAAAACAAGACTTAACAGATTTAAGAAGACTGAAATCACACCAAATAACTTTTCTGACCACAGTGGAATTAAACAAGCAATCAATACCAGAAGGAAAATTGGAAAATACATGTGGAAATTAAACAACACATACTTGAATAACCAATGGGTCAAAGAAAAAAATCACAAATATGTGAGATAAATAAAAATGAAAAGACAATAATATACCAAAACTTACAGGATGTAGAAAAAGCAGTACAAAGAGGGAAGCTGAGAGTGGCAAATGTCTTCATTAAACAAGAAGAATGATATCAAATAAACAACCTAACTTTATACCTCAAGGGATTGGAAAAAGAAGAGCAAACCAAGCCCAAAGTTAGCAGAAGGAAGGAGGTAATAAAAATTATAACAGAAATAAATAAAATAAAGACTACAAAAACAACAGGAAAAAAATCAATAAAAGAAGAGGTAGTTTTTGGCATAGAGCAACAAAACTGACAAGCCTTTAGCTAGGCTAATTAACAAAAAAAAGAAGACTCCACAAAAATAAAAAATGGAAGAGAAGGTATTACAATTGATGTCACAGAAATAAAAAAAAGATTATGAGACAATTATGAAATTTTATATGCCAACGCACTGGATAACCTACAAGGAACAGGTAACTTTTTAGAAACATACAACCTATCGAGACTGAATCATGAAGAAAGAGAAAATCTGAACAGTTCTATAATGAATAAGGAAACTGAATCAGAAATCAAAAATCTCCTAACAAAGAAAAGCCCAGGGTCAGATGGCTTCACTGAAGAATTTTATCAAACATTTAAAGAAGAACTAATGCCAATCTCTCTCATACCTATCCAAGAAATTAAAGAGGATGGAACACATCACTCATTTTATGAGGGTGGCTTCATCTTGATATCAAAGCCAGACAAAGACCTACAAGAAAAGAAAAGCACAGACAAATACCCTGATGAATACTGATGTAAAAATCCTTAACAAAATACCAGCAAACCAAATTTAACAGCACATTAAAAGGATCATATACCATGAGGTGGGATTTATCTGTGGGTTGCAAGCAGGGTTCAACATGCACAAATCAATCAATGTGATACACTACATTGACAGAGTGAAACATAAAGACCACATAATCTTTAAGAGATGGAGAAAAGGCATTTGATTAAATTCAACACCATCTCATAATAAAACATTAAAAAATGGGGATAAAAGAAAATAATCTCAATATAGTAGTAAGTATTTTTACATATGTAGCCCATAGTTTTATTGTGTTATGTTATTATGTTACAGTTAAACATATCTCTCCTATGAAATGGCTCCCCCTGCCCCTCTGAAAAGCCCATAGTTAATATCATACTCAAAGTGAAAAACTGAAAGCTTTTCCTTTAAGATCAGGAACAAGTCAAGGATGCCCACTTGCCATTTTTATTCAACATAGCTGTGAAAGTCCTAGCTAGAGCAATTAGACAAGGAAAAGAGAGAAAGGCATTTAAATTGTTAAGAAAGAAGCAAACTATTTCAGTTCACAGATGACTTATATGTACAAAATCTTATATGTACAAAACCCTAAAGATCCCATAAGAAACTATTAGAAGTAACAAATGATTCAGCAAAATTGCTGGATACAAAATTAATGTACAAAAATCTGTAGCATTTCCATCCACTTACAGTAAACAATCCAAAAATGAAAAGGAAATTAAGAAAACAACCACATATTTCAACAGGATCCAAAAGAATCAAATTACTTAGGAATTTCATCGTCAAAGGGATGAAAGACTTGTACACTGAAAATTACAAAACACTACTGAAAGAAATTATAGAAGACACAAAAAAATGCTAAAACAGCATGTGTTCATGGATTGGAAGCCTTAATACTGTTAAAATGTCCACACTACCCAAAGTAATCTACAGATTCAGTATAGTCTCTATTAAAATCTACAGATTCAGTATCATTTCTTTTAAAACCTGAATGGATGCTTTTTTTTTTTTTTTAAAGATTTTATTTATTTGACAGAGAGAAACACAGTCAGAGAGGGAACACAAGGAGGGGGAGTGAGAGAGGGAGAAGCAGGTTTCCCGCCGAGCAGGGAGCCTGATATGGGACTCAATCTGGGTCTCCGGGATCATGACCTGAGCCGAAAGCAGTTGCCTAACCAACTGAGCCACCCAGGCGCCCCAGATTCTTTTTTTCAGAAATCGAAAAAAAAAAAATCCTAGAATTCACATGGAACCCCAAACAGCTAAAACAGTCTTAAGAAAGAAGAACAAAGCTGGAGGCCTCAGATTTCCCGATTTGAAAACATACTAGAAAGCTACAAAACAGTATGGTGCTGGCATAAAGACTAATGGAACAAAATAGCCCAGAAATAAACTCACACATACATAGTCAAATGATCTTTAATAACAGAGTCAAGACTACACAATGAGGAAAGTACAGTCCCTTCAACAAATGGTGCTTCTGAAAACTGTATATCCACATGCAAAATAACATAACTGGACCCTTATATTACTCTATACACAAAATCGACTCAACATGGATTAGAGACTTAGATTTAAGACCTAAAATTATAAAACTCCTAGAAGAAAAGAAATGGAAAGCCACTGGTCTCGGGAATGATTTCTTGGATGTGACACTAAAAGTGCAGGTGACAAAAGCAAAAACAGACAAGTGGGACTACATCAAAAGAAAAAGCTTCTGCACAGCAAAGGAAACCACCAGCAGAGTGAAAAGGCAACCTGCAAAATGGGAGAAAATATTTTCAAACCCTGTATCTGATAAGAGGTTAATATCCAAAACACATATGGAACTCCTATCACTCATTAGCAAAACAAAACAAAACAAACAACCTGATTTTAAAAATGGACAAAAGACTTGAATAGACATTTCTCTTAAAGAAGACCTACAATGGCCAACATGTATATGAAAGGATGCTCAATCATCAAGGAAATGCAAATCAAAACCATAATGAGATATTATCTTACACCTGCAAGAATGACCATTATTAGGGAAAAAAAAAACAAAAAACAAACCCACAAGAGAGAAAATAACAAGTGTTGGCAAGGATGTGGAAAAACCGGAACACTTGAGCACTGTGGCTGGAAATGTAAAGTGATGCAGTCCCTGTAGAACACAGTATCATCTCAAGTAGCAGGACTGTCAGACCCCAGAGAGCAGTGAATTCACAAGGAAATATTTAGTGTCTACTAAGTGTCAGATAGTGTTCCAGGTAGACAAACTTTACAAACACCCCTGCCTTCACTGAGCTTACTTATATTCCATTGGGAAGAGAGAGATAATAAATAAACATGTAAAGTATAGAGTATGTTAAATGGTATAAATATTGTGGATCAAAGTAAAGCAGGAAAGAGGTGAGAGATGTGCTGGGGGTTGTGTGTGTGTGTGTGTGTGTGTGTGTGTGTGTAATTTCAAATAGGGCATCTAGGGGAAGACCACACTAATAAAGTGACACCTGAGCAAAGGCCTGAAGGAGGTAGGGGCAAGCCTTCTACGGGAAGAGCACTCTGGGCTCAGAGTACAGCAGGTACAAATGTCCTGAGGTTGGGGGGTGGTGGGCATTCTGGCATGTTCAAGAACAGCAACAGGACCAATGTGGCTGCAAGAGACTAAATGAAGAGACAGTGGTAGGAGCAGAGTTTGGTGATAAAGCACTAGGTCAGTCAGGGTCTGTAGGCTGCTAGAAGGACTTGGTTCTTCCTCTGATCAGGATGAGAAAGTTGCAACAGCCCCATAAAAATGGCAGGCTTATGACAGAACTTAAATAAACCCATTTAGGGCCAAAGTCAGTTCCTGTGGAGTCACCAGCCCTGAGGAACAGTCTTGGCTTTGGAGAACCAGCACCCCCTTAAGGAAGGAACCTCACAACTGATGTATCTTCCCCATTTCTCCTCCCATTCTGTTACCCACCCTCCACTGACTTCCACACATAACCCAACCAGCATTCCTTCTGTAATGTTTCCCTACCCTTACCTGTTTGTCAGCAGCTGCCCTACTCCCAGAACCAGATACACACTTTGTAGGACCCAGCGCAAAGCGAAAATGCAGGACTCCTTGTGAAAAAAGTAAGAATTTCAAGATAGTAACAGCAGAGTGTGAAACGGAGTGTGGGGCCCTCTGTGGGGCACAGGACACACACCCATGAAGGCAGATGAAGGCAAGGCCCTGGGCATGAGGCCTTCCTCTCACCCCAAGCACAGCCCCAGTTAGAGGTGCAGGGTAATGGCAGCCCTTACTACCTTCTACAAAGAGCTGCACGGGTCTGGGTAGAGGAGAAAGACATGTGCCGGAACCAGCAGTGGGAGAGCAGCCTTTTATAGGGCAAGGATAGCTTCCTGAGGTGGGAGCCTGCCACTCAAAGAGAGCCCTAAACAGAAATGGTTGCTGAGGACCTCCTTCGCACTGGGCTTGAGGGGATGAGACGACAATGGATGATAGGGGCAGGGATCCACAGCGGTTGGCTGAGGCTTCCCTTGGATCGAAGAGTTTCCCAGGAGAGGTGGGACTGCAGCTGGGCCTGGAGAAGTGGATAGAGGGCCCACAGAGGGACATTTCTATGGGAGAAATGGAAAGTTACAAGGGCAAGCCAGCAGCGGTGTGTCTGAGGGGCCACGGGAAGACCAATTTAACTGGTGGCAGAGGATGTCACCCACCAGGTAGGACCACGGTGGGGAGGGCCGTTAGCCTGAAGGCAGTGTGTGTATGGGGTGGGGGAGGGGTCAGTGAGTGCTCTGAGGATGGCAGGGACAGAATGAGAGCTGTGCTCTTGGAAGGATTGTCTGGCACCATATGAAGGACAGACGGCAAGCAGGGGTGAGGGCTGGGAGGCGGGAACCTACCCAAATTAGCTGGGTAGAGCCTTCCTACCATGGGGAGTAGGTCTGCCCAGATGGACGGGGACGAGGGGTTTAGATGCACATTTCCAAGCAAGCAACAACAAATAAGAGAACTGTACATCCCTGAGACAAAGTTCTCTGGCAGGGTGCCCCAAACCACATGCATCCCGCAGAATTCCTAAGTTTAGAAACCAGACTGGAACTTGTCTGACCAAAATAAACCTGGCCCTAAATATTTACTTTTGTCATGATTTTGCAATTGTGGAGGCAGGAAGATCAACATGAGCCCAGAAGGATTTCCATGTTACCCACCAGGATAATTCCTCATGCTGCCCTCTAACCCTTGCAGGAAAAGCTGGCAACTATGATACAGGGCAGTCTCCAAGTAAAAGTAAAAGCTGCTGGCACTGGGTCATTTGTCCCTGTTTTTCAGTCTCTCAAATATCAACTTTGGGCTTCATAACTCTTTCAAATTCCTTTTTCGCGTGGATAAACAAGCCTCCCGATCGTGGGATAGCAACCACAAGGGACCAAAGAGCAAATGGCCGGCTGAGAGAAATTTATTTTCGTCACATAAACAGGACACACAGCACTTCTTCCCTCTCTCTAGGCCAAAATATGCAAACAGCTTTAGTATGAATCATGATGAGCTCTCAATTCTTACCTCAAGAATTTTAAGACAAAGAAAATTTCACCTTGGACTAGTGTGAAGCATATGACAAGAGACCTGTTGTCCTCATTCCCAGGTTTCAAACACAGAAACTCTTCCCTGCTCCATTTTAACAAGAAAAAGATAAAACAGAGTTTATGCTTGTGACATTTTGATGAAAGCAGGCATCAGCTCTCATGCATATCGACAGTTGTTTTCAGATTAATTCTGAAATTTCATCAAATCACATGTTTGTGTCATTCCTTTGCGACGATCGTAGTTTTTCTTGACAGCCTAAATAAGTGATTTAATACTGTCGGGACTTTATATTGTTTTATAAGTGTGTTGTTTCATGTAAAAGAAATAGTGAAAAGCAAGGAATACCGAGAAGGCTTGTTCATATCAACTAGCTAAGAGTTTAATAATTCAGATGGAAATATGCACATTTAAATGTCACTGTCAACAGCCTATATAGTCTTTTAAATTTTTTATCTGTAGTTTTAACTGTACATTTTTAATTCCCATAAGAGCATGACTTTATAAGAAATATATTTAATTATTTTTTCCTTAACCAGGAATCTTCTAGGGTATATAAACTTTATAAATGGAAAAAATATTAACAAACGACCCCAACAAACCTCTTGAGATAAAAAAATGCTTAAACCACATATTTCAAAATAAAGCCCACACTTTGGGGGACTGAACAAGGAATAAGAAGTACCATGTGATTCTTCCTACACAGAGTTCCATTCTGCCAAGATCAGATATTTTAAGAACACATTTGAACTATCAGTTGGAATGCAGTCCTCTGGAATTCTTCATGGCATTTTTAGGGTTCCCCAAAAGAAGAGCTCAGGGCTCCTTCCGCCAGCTGACTACTTCCGTATCTCTCAGGCTCAGCGGCAACATGGGCAGTGACCTCAGCTTTCCCTTCCACATCCCCCACGATCAACCCGCTGCCAGGCGCAGGCTCTTCTCCCATCTGCTCAGCCGTCATCCTGGCCCACGCCACCACCCCTCCCTCCCCGGGACCTGTGCAACAGTCTGACTGACGACAGGTCTCTCTGCACCCACTCTTTCAGAGCAGTCTTTCCAGAAATGCAGATGTAGTTAGGCCTTTTCCTGCTTAAAGCCCCTCAGTGGCCCCACCTGGCTCAGACTGGGTTGCTGTCATGTTATAAGAGATAAGGTAACATGGAACAGAGTAAAGGATGCTCGATGAACTCACCCTTTACTGTCCACGATGGAAATGAGGCCCTGGCTCATCGAATGCCCACAGGATGGGAGAGTCCTGCAGGCCTGCGGGCTCTGGGGCTGGCCTGCAGCCTTGAAGGCAGTTCTTCTGCAGAGACACTTCGGTGCCCCAGGCCAGGGGGTGGCAAGGCCCTGGCTGGTGAGCAGGCTGTGCTCACAAGCCTCACTTTGCCAATCACTTGTTTAGTGCTCTTTCCCATAAATATCATGTGACAAAGAGTGAGAAGGTGCCCATAAAAGCTGATTTAACCCATAACTCAACAGAGCTACCTTTGCAAGGAAAAAGAGTAGCAATCTATTTAGTAAAGATTTATCTGGCACTGGGGAAAAGGATTTCTGCTAGCTCCTTTCATAAAATAACACCCTGATCTTCTCCACCCTAAGCAGAGGAGGGGGAATCTCTCCATGGGATGGAGCAACTGGGACTTTGCAGCCCAAATCTTGTCCTGAGATCTGATTTCACTTTGGGAATCCAACTGGCCACTGCTGCCCCTGCTTCAGGTACCTCAGAGTACCACTTCTCTTGCCACTTGGGCTCAGTCTGGGCACAAACTGGGCCCTCATGCTCCACAGCTCTGCAGGTCTGAGGATAGCACTCAAGAATCAGACTCGAAGTAACCTGCAGCCGCCGGCTACCCTCACACTCCTCACTACAGGAACTCTGTGGGGCTGTCCCCGGCTACCTCTCCATTTCCAAGCACAGGTCTTCATTCCCCATGACTTGAGAAGAAGCCCTCAAGCACATGTGGACGCTGCAGAGGCAAGGCCCAAGACAACAGGGTACAAAGAGAAGAAACGGGCTATACCAGGATGCCCAAGAGTCGTAATGACCACTGCTTAAAGGAGGTATGCCCACCTACCACACAGGGAAGGCCCTGCAGACCTCAGAAAGTCCAAACAGTCACACATCAGCTTAAAACTTGTACACTGTGTGTGTGTGTGGTGGTAAGGCTTGGGACTCCTTCCTCACACTGGCTATGTGTCAGATGCTGACTAGGCACTGAGAACTTAAAAACAGTTAAAGAAATGTTTCTGTCCTTGTGAAAGGCCCATACTAATGAGCGGGGGGAGGGGACACACACACACACACACACACACACACACACACACAAGTGCTTACATATAACACAGCTTCTACATGTGGACATATGCCTGTGGCACGGGTCAAACATGTCCGGCAGAATAGGCACTGGTCCGGCACACGGTCTGGTCTCTGTCCTCCCTCTGGAGGAGACGGTGCCATGGGGCACGTGCTACGCCAGTCAGCCAAGCGCGGACGGCGGTCTTGCGCCTCACGTTTGAGCAGTGCAAGGAATCCCAGACAGCACCGGTCCCCAACATCCTCCTCAGGCAAGTCACTGAGCTGCTTCAAAGGGAAACTGCTAGCCGGCCACCTCCAGAGGGTGTGAGAAAGAGATAAAGTCATGGGTGAGAAAGTACGAGGACGGCTCTCTCAGCAACCTCTCTCTCTTGTTCCTCCATGAGGGCTCTGGTTCTCTGAGGCTCACAGAGGCCGAGGGTCACGGATGCAAACCTACGGCTGGTGGAGCCAGGCCCAGCGGGCTTAAGAAATGCAAGGGGCAGCAGGGCACATGGGGGTTGGGGCAGGGAAGAGACTAGAACCCTCCTGACTACTAGGTCCCCTTAAACCTAAGTGAGCTAATGAGGCCAAAAGACTTGTCCCTGTCCTTCCGGCAAGGGGAAGGCATCCACATGAAATCTGTAGTGACTTACAGCACTGCAGTGCAGGGGTGAAAGGGACAGTTGGTCTTGAACCAGACGCTGGTCTTCCCTTCCAAAAGGCCACTTATTGAAAAATACCACTCTTTATGAGGATGTTTCCAAATCAAAACTGCCCCTTGTGCCTGGTGCTTGACCATCCATGGGCCCAAGCGAGGAAGAGCCCGGGCCTCCCCACACCTCCTGCCAGGGCACCCGACAGGGCCTTGCCCCCACTCCGCCCTGAAAGCACCCAGGCAGATGTTCACAGGCTGTGGAAAACACAGCTGATGTGAGGGGGAGCAGAGCTATGGAGCAGCTCAAGCTGCCAGTTAAAAGGAGAAGACTGCTTCCTTCCCGAGCAGTTCCAGCAGCTCCCAGCCCTGCTTGAGCAGCAGACAAGTCAGCTGTGGAGAGAGCTGCCCCCACGCTGCTCAGTCCCACCAAGACCTGGCCGAGGCCAGGCAGCATTCCACCTGCTGGAGGGAAGGTCTGAGGAGCTCTATTCTGGTTGCCAGGTTGGTTCAGCTCCCCAAGACAGTGTGCTGCAGCACACGCTCAAAGACTTCAAGTGGAGATGTGAATTCCTGTCTTTCATCCAGAAATGGTTTCTCACGACTTAGCTAAATCCCTTCTGTCCTACAGGAGGTTGAATAAGACTCCCCACCAAAGGCAGCACATACAAACTCCTGGGACCTGTGGAATGTTACCTCTATGGCAAAAGAAACTATATACTTGATCCCATTAGGGATCTAGAGATGGGGAGATCACCCTGGATTATTCAAACAGGTCCTATATGTAATTCTAAGGGTGCCAAGAAGGTCAACATAGGAAGTAGGGATATGAGAAAAGAACAGGAGTGAAGTGAGGAAGAGGTCATGAGCTAAAGAACGCCAGTGCCCCAGAAACCAGAAAAGATCGGGAAACAGATTCTCTCCTAGAGCCTGCAGAAGGACCCAGCTCTGCCAACACCCTGACTCTAAGCCAGTGAAGCTGATTTGACTTCGGCCCTCTAGAATTCAGAGGGAATATGAATGTTCTTTAAGCCTCTAATGGAGGCTGAGAGCAGCAATCACCTTCAGGGCCTTCATAACTCTCCAGCCTCTTCAATGAGCTTGCTGGCCCCTGCCTGCTTTTGCCAGCTCCCATCTCCAACCACCCTATGAATTCCTTTCCTAGACTTACTCACTGAGGGGAATGCCCTGCAAACCAAACTTCCTTCTCTGTCTTCCCTGAGGCCCTGACACACACAGCTAATGGAACCCAGGAGGGTCTCTGAGGGCAGAGGCTGATGGAGGGCCCACTGCCCAGAAGAAGGGGAGCTCTGGCCCTCCTTCCATTTGGTCCCTGATGATCCTTCCTCTGCTGCAGGCTCCCATCTGCTTACTAATTCTGCTGCTCCTGAAACTGCAGCCTCCCACCAATTGCTCAGCTTCTCCGGGACCTGGTTTTAGATTAGCAAATACCTATTGTCATCAAATCCCTCTGGAAACAGTCCTCCACACCTGCCCTGACTATTCCTATTCTGGGCTCTACCTCACACTTCACTTTTAAAATAAAGATGGAGGTGAAAACATATTCCAAAATTCTGTCCTGTCATGTCGTGTTAATTATTAACTTGGGGCAAAATTCCACAACTGTTTTTCCAGGGAAGGGAAAAGCTTTAAATTCTACATTGAGGAAACTGTTTGGAGTATCCTCAGATAAGGGGTCCGATCTTGAAGCAGACTCCTGGAAACAGCAAGGATCCTCTGATCATGAGACCTTAAGTGCAATTTCCCAAGGGTTTAGAGTCCACAGTAGAGTGTTTTCTATAGACAAGTGTAGTTTCCAAACTTTAAAATATCAATGGATGGTCATTTTTAAAAGGTAACTCATACAGGGACCCTAATACAAAATACTGCAAGCTGAGATGAGCTGCTGCGTATCGGGGTGGGGAGGACAGGAAGAACTGCCTCTGATCCTCTCAGCCCAAGGGGGATCAATCAGATGGGATTCGACCCATCTGAACACCACTGACATCACACAGAATCTATCTGGGTATTACACATAGTCTTTTCAGTAACAAATATTCCCACTGACACAAAATCCTATTACAATAAAAGGTGCTCCAGTTACTCCCACAGTGCCCCTTAGGGTTCTCCTCCCACAATTCTCTAGGCCCTGTTTCCCCTTCCAGAAAAAGAGCAGGAGGGAGGGAGCAGTGCTTTCCTCATGGTTCTGACTGGCTAACAGCAACCAATCACATATAGTTCTTAATGTTTGCTGGGTGAATGACTCAAATTGTTTCCAAGCTCCAGGCACTGCCATTTATTTAAGATCCCACCTGATGCAAAAAGATAAATGAGAAACAATTCTACCATAATTGAAGAATACAATTTCTTAGTGTCACCATAAAGCAATACATGTTCTGGTCTATTTGTTTGTGAGCATATTCAAGGAAGAAACATGGGATGGAGAACTAGTAAGAGACTGTGTTGATACAAAAACAGAGTGTGAATGGCAGGACAGAACGAAGTTAGAATCCTCTAGAAAGGGGAGCCCAGATGATATTTCCAGGGACAGCCAGACCACATTTATAGGCTGGGGTGGGGGGTGCTCCTAGGGCTACATTAAATGCAAGAAGGCTTGGGAACTATTCCACATGTTTCTAGTGAGGCAATTTGGGAGCAGGGGCATGGCGCTAAGAAGAGACCAAGGCGGCACGTGGACATAGAGACTTCCAGAGCTGGCAAAGCCTTGGCTTGATGAAGCAAGCAATGGGGGCAGGTGGTGCAGGGGTTGAAGGGGCTCTGACAAGTTAGACTGAGAAATGTCCTGATACCAGGTGGATTTTTTAGTTCCTTACTAAATGTACAGAGAAATGAAGTGACCTGCACGAAGTCAGAGTAGTTTAGAGGCAGACAAAGACTATAACTTAGAGCACCAGGCCTGAGGTCTGTTCTCTTATTCACCAAAGCAAGTACGCATATCAAACTGAGTATACTGAACACATGTTCCTTCTGGAGCTCCCTTCTGTAAGCTTCTGGTTCCTCCCTGCCCCTGCCTTTGCTTCTGCTCACCACCTGTACTCACTTCATACACCTGTCAGGCCTTCAGCTAGCCCCTAATCCTTTCTTACCTTTTAAGCCCCAGTTCCACGAAACCTTCTGAAATTCTTCCCAAAAACTCCAACCCACATTTCTCTGCCTTAATCCTACTATGCCTTTGGGCACTTGGTTCATCCAGCTCTTTTCTCAAATTTTTACTGTCAAACACAATAGCACTGAATTTTATACTTTGCTTCTTCGTGCCTTATTCTCCACCATACCCCCACTGCCTGGATACTCAAATTAAGGTTGAATGAATCAAAGAATGAAGGCTTCATCACTTACAGTTTGTCTCTGGCTGAGGACAGGAACTGTCCAACACTTCCTTTAACACTCCTTTGAAAGTTATAAATAAAAATTTGAGGACTGAGTAACACTGTGTACTAAATAGAAACATTTAATAGTAAAACTATATCTAGTATACCACGGTCTGGCATTTGCTGTAAGGCTATATTTACAAGTAGATGACATCAATCTAATAAAGTCTAAATTTATTCCTCTATATTGTGAAATAATTTAGGACAATTTATCCTCAGATAATTTTCTAAATAATTACAATGAGAGTGTCTAACACTTTAGGGAAAAAGATGTGCCATAAATATTCAACAGGATATACAAATGCTTTCTTACATTTCCTTTGTATATAAACCAGAGTGGAAAACTCACTTTGCATGAGTAAAATCATTCATACTCTGCTAAGTTCTATTTTAAAAGCTACAATAATTCAGTTGTGAAGATGTACCTTCTCTGCCATTGGACTGTGAACTCCTGAGGAAAGAAACTGAGTCCTTGTTCTTCCCTTGCATTTGCCCCTCCCTGTACCAGCTTTGACTTCACTGAGGCAGAGGACCTCGGTGCTCATAAGTGTCTGCTGAACAAATGAATGAACATACAAATAAATGTGTGCACTGCCCAGTCAAGGAAATGTTCCATTCCTTTCAACTCCAAAGCAATGAACATTAGCACGAGGTCACTGGGAAGTTCTCTTGACCTAGGACACTGGAGAGATGGGATGAAGTTGGACAAAAATTATGGCATCACAATGGGTAGAAAGAAGCAGGACACATAGGTACAATCCAAATTTTGCCTGTGACTTGTGCACCTAGAACGTGGCTCCTAGATGCTGTCTCTCTGGGCCTCCGTTTCCCTAACTGGTCTCATTTAGCACCACCCACCTGCCCACCTGCCCACCTTCCTGTCAGGACAGTTGTGTAAAACAAACATTGTGGTTTCTGGTAAAGTACTTTGTGCACTATAAAGCAATGTATTTGTTTCTTCAGGTTCCCATACCAAAGCCACTTATGCTGAGTGGCTTAAAACAATTGAAATGTATTGCTTTACAGTTCTGAAGGCTAGAGGTCTGAGATTCAGGTATCAGCAGGGCCATATGCCTTCTTTAACTTGCAGGGAGAATCCTTTGCTTCTTCTAGCATCTGGTATTTGCTGGCAACCCTTAGTGGTCCTTGGCTCGTAGATGTACTACTCCAGTATCTGACTCTGTCTTCATGTGGCCATCCTCTCCCTGTGTGCCTCTGTCTCTGTGTATCTTCTCCACTTCTTATAAGGACACAAGTCCATTGGATTAAGGGCCTACTCTCCTACAGTATGACCTCATCCTAATTATATCTGCAATGACCCTATTTCCAAATAAGGTCACATTCTGAGGTACTGGGCGTTAGGACTTCTCCCCATGTCTTTTTGTAGGACACAATTTAATCCACAGCATGCACCATGTGAATAAAAGGAGCACATTTAAAAACCACTGAAATAATGTTAGACTAGGTAATTCAGACTAACCCTCCTGCTGAGAATGAAAAACCTGGAAAAATATTTTTAAAATTCTGCTGGAACCTCTGGAGGATTATCAGGCAACAAAAAATAACAAAGCCAAGATTCAGAAGAAGCGAGAAATCCAGAGAGGCAAGCCTGGAATTTCAAAGACACTTCCTCCAAGACTGCCTGCTTCTGGAAGAGCTGGCTAAGAGGCTGAAAGGCTCCGCTGTGCTTTGGACAGCCTGTGGAACTAAGGGATCTAAAATTAGAGTCCTATTCCCAAAGTGCTACACCCTGAAAGGTGAACCACGGCAGACTGGTCCTCACAGATACAAAGGCCCTCTCAATCCCTGAAACTGGATGGCAGTGATAATAGATCACTGGTGCTCCACGTCCCACTGGAAGCAAATATAAATGCTCTTGAAAGTAAGTAACATCACTGAAGGCCTCAAGTTATTTCTGTTAAGTTTTCATTTATGATGTTTGGCACTCATTTAAAAATAACCAGTATATGGGGATATAAGACAGTATGAATGGATTGTCAATAAAAGAATAGGCAATAGAAACTGACATGCAGGAGCTAAAAAATGAAAGTGCTATCAGACACAGAATTTTTTTTAACCACACTTAATATGTTTAACGATAAAACTGAAAAGTTTCTTGGAGAACTAGAAACAAAAGACAAAAACATATAGAAACCCTGGAATTTAAAAACAAAGTAACTCACATTAAGAATTCAACAGATGTGGGGCCTTTGGATGGTGCAGTTGGCTGAGCCTCTGACTCTCAGCTTTGGCTGGGGTCATGATCTCAGGGTCCTGGGACTGAGCCCTGCACTGGGCTCCATGCTCAGTGTGGAGTCTGCTTCAAGAGTCTCCCTCTTCCTCTGACCCTCCTCCTACTCACTTGTACTCTCTCTCTAAAACAAATAAATAAATCTTTAAAAAAAAAACATAAAATACAAGAAGTTTACAGGATATTAAAAAAAAGAATTCAATAGGTGGGTTTAAGAGCAGCTTAAATATAGCTTGAAAAGAAAATTAGTGAATATAGTGAAAATTAGTGAACTAAGTCCAAAGAAAATACCTAGTTTGAAGTTCAGAGACAAAAGGATAGAAAATAAAGATCAGAGAATAAGTGATATATAAGGGACGAAAAAGGAAGGGATCATAGATATGCAGTTACAGTCACAGGACAGGAAGGAAAGAACTGGGCATAAGAAGAGCCAGAAAATTTTAAAACTGAAAAAAGACATCAAGTACAGATCCAGGATCTTAAATGGATAAACCCCACACAGAATGAATAAAAAGAAGCTATACCGAAGCATCTCACAGTAAACTGCTGTGCACCAAAGACAAATGAAAATCCTAAAAGCAGCCAGTGGGAGAAAAAAAGACAGCTAATCAACAGGGGACTTAAATATGATGGACAGTTGATTTCTTAATGAAAATACTAAAAGCCAAAAGACACTGGAATATTGTAAAAGTATTAAAAGAAAATATCCAAATGTATAAAGAGCAATTAACACTTTTTTTTAAAGAATTTATTTATTTATTTGACAGAGAGAGAGATCACGAATAGGTAGAGAGGCAGGAAGAAAGAGGGGGGAAGCAGGCTCCCCGCTGAGCAGAGCCTGATGTGGGACTCGATCCCAGGACCCTGAGATCATGACGTGAGCAGAAGGCAGAGGCTTAACCAACTGAGCCACCCAGGTGTCCCCCAATTAACACTCGTTTTTTGTTTTTTGTTTTTTTTTGACAGAGAGAAACACAGCCAGAGAGGGAACACAAGCAGGGGGAGTGAGAGAGGGACAAGCAGGCTTCCTGCTGAGCAGGGAGCCCGATGTGGGACTCGATCCCGGGTCTCCAGGATCATGACCTGAGCTGAAGGCAGTCGCTTAACCAACTGAGCCACCCAGGCGCCCCCCAATTAACACTCTTAAGGAAGAAGTAATGCATATTTACACAAATTCTTCCAGAGAAGAAAAATGATGGCACTTCCCAGTTCATTTTATGAGACAAACTAAACCAAAGCAGAGATATTACCAAAGGGTAAAATTATATGCAATTCTTGTCAGGAGTAAAGATGTAAAAAAATCCTCAACAAAATATTAGAAAATGGATCCAGCAACATATAAAAATGATAATACATCACAAGCAAATGGGTTTAATGCAGGAATGCAATTCATCACATTAATAGGATAAAGGGAAAATATCAGAGTCAGAAAAATATTTGATGAAATTCAATATCCATTTATCATAAAATTCCTTGCAAACTGGGTTTAAATAAGGATTTCCTGAATCTGATAAATGGTATTTATAAATAACTGTGGCACTCATCATACTTGGTGAAATGTTTAAAGCTTCCTGCAGAGATCAAGGACAAGACCAGGATGCCTAAATCACAGCGTCTATCTAACATCATCCTGGAAAAAAGGAGGCATAAGAAAGGGGGGAAAAATCTCATTCACAGATTTTTTTGATTGTGTACATAGAAAAATCCAAAGGAATCTTCAGATAAATTTCTAGAATCAATGATTATTTGGGAGTAGAAAGTCAGTCTGAAAATATCTTGTGTTTCTAAATATCAATAATAAATACTTAGAGAAGGAAAAAGAATCTAAAGTTACTATTTACACTAATATCCAAATATAAAATATCTAGGAATAACCTATGATATGGAAGATATGTAAGACCTCTACAGAGAAAATTCTAAAATGTTATTTGAAGAAATTTTAAAGTCCATAAAAAAACGGAGAGGCATACCATGTTCATGGTTTTGAAGATTCCATATTATAAAGATGTCAATTTTTCCTTAGATTTCATGCAATTTCGGGAGAAAGCCACAGTAGTTTTTGTTTGTTTGTTTTATGGAAACTGAAAACAGATAAACTGATTCTAAGATTTAAGTGGAAATACAAAGAACCAATAATAGCCTTGCTCCACTGGATACTGAAACTTACAGAGCAACAGTAACTGAGAAAATGTAATTTTGGCAAAAGAACAGATAAGTGGACTAATGCAATAGAATAGAAGTCCTGAAACAGCTGCAGGCAGATATATGTTCCTACAGAGAGAGAACAAAGTTGCAGGTTCTTGGAGCAACATTCTTACTCTCTGTAATCCTCCGCAAATCCTCCGCATCTGGACTTCAGTTTTTTTATCTTCTACATCTATAATCTGGACTGTGTCACAAAAGTTTTGATTTGAAATAAAACTAGATTAACAGGCATGTCCAGTTTGCAATGTCTCACTTCCACCTGAAAGCAAGACAATCTTCCAGGAAACCATTCCCCCTCTGCTTTCTCGGAAAAAGAAAAAGCAGGGATCATGCCCTCTGTTCTGCCACCTACAGATTTTAGTCCTAAATATTACGGGCAGTCTGAGTATAAAAGGTACAGCTTGCTGAGTGAGGCTCATACTGTTTGCTCATTTAGAAGACCTACTAGGTAGGGAATAAATCAAGTAGACCTTGGTTTTAAAGTACTACTTTTCATTTACATGCCTATCAAGTTTCTAATCAAACTATTTAAGCTCTTTGAGTATCAGTTATCTTTATTTGTGAAAGGACAGTTATTGTTAAAGTTAAAAATTCTTCTAAAGCATTTAGGAGACTTGCAAGCATTTAAAAAGTAGAAGCCAAAGTGAAATAAGCCAGACAGAGAAAGACAAACACCTTGTGATTTCACTCATATGTGGAATCTAAAAAATAAAACAAATGGATAGATACACAACAACAAAAGAAATAGACTCATAAATATGGAGAACAGACTGAAAGTTGCCAGGGGGGAGGGAGATGGCAGGATGGGTGAAGTAGGTGAAGGAGATTAAGAGTTACAAACCTCCAGTTATAAAATAAATAAAGTCATGGAGATGAAAAGTACAGCATAGGGAGTAAATACTGTAGTGACTCTATGGTGATGGATGTTGATTACACTTATCATGGTCAGCACCAAGTGATGGACAGGGCTGTCATACCGCTACGTTGCATATCTGCAGCAAATATGTCAATTATATTTCAATAAACAATAAACAAATAAAATGTGGAAGCTATTGCTGAAAATAGACCAGGGCTGGGTGTTAGGGCTATGGAGACGATGAAGACAGAATAACAGAAATAACAAAGCAGACTTGTGAGGGTTTATCACATACTACCTAATGTGTGGTTAATGTTTATGAAATATTTGTGGAATGGGAAGGTTACTTATTTGCCAGACTCTCACAAACCCTACAAGTAGCTAAGGTCCCTTGTTTATAAGTATCAGACTCCCTCCGAAATGATAACCAGATTCCTAATACATTTCTGCCTCTTCCCATTATTACTAAAGCCTGGCCTGGTTCCCATGTCCCGCCCTCCTGCCCATACCTGGCCTTAGCTAACATCTTTTCCCTTCTTCCCACTTTAAACACATGGGAACCCTTCTGCTTCTTGTGGTCAACTGGTGCCTCAGTAGCTTGTAGCCTGGCTAACACCCCAGAGATTTCCAATACAAAACCACCCATAAAAGAAATATTTCAAAACCAACAAGAAGCTAGGTACTACAGTTGAGGCCTGAAAACTTCTGCCTGGAAGGAAGGAGTGGTCAGGGTTGACTGCAGGAGCTGGCCTCCTCTCCTCCAGGGGGAGCCACAGTACTCTCCATCCTTCCCTGCTGGGACAGTCATACCATTCTAGGCGCCCCCCCTTGACACCATAAATCAAGGTGCTTTAAAATTAGAAATGAATGTGTTAAACTGTAATTAACTAAAGAGGTTTTCCTAATGACAGTTTTTAACTTGTAAGCATTACCAGAATCCTGCTCCTCCCTTTCTCTGTGGAGAGGGTTATACTGGCCACCCAGGTGCTTGGATAGCTTTCTGATTCTTGCTCCTACCTCACCCCTTGCCCTTCTTAGTAAGACAATGTGAAACCTGCTTTGGAAGTCCACTAAAATGTTAAAGAAAATTTCTTTGCCTGCAAAGAAATCCCTATTATTTGCCACAGGGTCTTCTTGTTGGGTGTTCAGTGGAACACGCAGCAGGTAATCTGCACCCCAGATAAAGAAGACCCTGTTATTCCTATATCTCTTAGCTGTTCTGTTCCAGATACACAGCTCTACTTGCCTCTCACATCTTGCTGGGCCCTTCTGCGAATTCTCTCCTAGTTCTTGCTGAGTAACAAAGAGGAAGTTTTCACTCTGCAGCCTTGACTCACTTCTGAAGTTCTGAATGCACTGAAAATTGTTACCAAAAGGGATCTCCCCAAGTCTGTGAAACCCAAAAAGTACTACAGTATTTAGTACTTAGTACTAAAGTCTCTGACTTTGTATTTAGTCATGTCAGCAAAGCACACTGTGCAAAAGTGAATGCGGTAGCTTCCATAACCACATCTAGGGCTCATCCTTTGCTTCGATTTCCCGAGTACAGCAATAAACTGAGTCAGCCCATGATAAACTTGTTTTGAAAGAAGCAAGGGGATTAAGTGAATAAAATTACCTACTCACTGTAGGCTCTATCCTAGCACCCATGAAGGACACAGAACAAAATCTCCACCTAACAAAGCTCTATCTATAGTCATAAAGCAGGGCAGAGGCTTGGACTTTGCACACAGGGCAGGGGCCTTCACCTTGGAACCTGTGGAGCTTGAGAAGAGCTATACCCCACTGTCTCACCTCCCCCAGACATCACAACCCACACATGTGCTAAGCTCACACCTCTCACATGGGCCCCTGGCCCCTACCCTGTGCACTACAGTAATTCAGCTTCTATATATTTGTCTGGGACAAAGGGACATCTGTTTCAGCAGCAAGCAAACTTTTTCCATGGGAATATAGCCCTAAATTTTAAAAATCAGAGCCAATAAAAATAAAATATTCACTCTACTCTACGACTTTTTAGGAATATATTTGCTATACTTTTGATGCACCTTCTTTGCAAATACTATCTACTTCAAATGACTGAGAAATTTCATCAAATTAAGTTTACACTGAACTTCCAGATCTCTAAAGAGAAGAATGCAGTCCAGCCTCTGAGAATCACAGATAGATTCAAAGGGAATTCTGCAAGTAAAATCTTAGGGCCTTGGGCAAACTACCATATGGTCATTCTACGTGGCCTAGAATTGTGCTAATCCTTTATTCACACTACTTCATTTAATCTTCAAAGCAACCCTATGAAGTAGTTACTATTTTTCTCCCATTTTACAGATGGGGACACTAAAGCACAGTGAGGGTAAGTCACGTGTTCAAAGTCACATAGCTAATAAATGGGGCTGGGATTTGAATCCTGTTCATGACTTAACACTCTTCCCAGAATATGAAGAGAATGGGGAATGTATGGTACATTCACTTTGTAGGAAGTGAAAATTTAATGTTGAATCAGCATATAATTGATATCCATTGGCATTAGTTCCTGGGCACCACAGTCCTAAATTCCAAGCAGTGGAGACTTGGCATTCCCTCCTTCATTCCCTCCCCACATATGAAACTTGTGTCAAGCCTGCTCAAGGTCACAGGGCCCCATGATCTTGATCACAAAATCCCTGGTGGGAAAAACTCAGGTTACCCATCCAGGACTATTCCTTTCCCTCCTGCTGCCGACTGAGAGAATACCACTACATCAGGACAAACCGGAAGCTGGTAACCAGATAGGCCAAAACCACCACCACCCTATTCAGAGCGATTGGAGAGGAGCACAGTCACTGCCCTGCTTCCCTGGGCCTCCTGCCTGGAAGGAAGCAGGTGGCCCCAGGACAGGGTTGGGGCCACAGGCAGTTCTGGATGAGCAGTGCAGCTTGTTTCCTAACCAGCCATCCAGCCACCCTCAGCAGCCGGCTTAGCCCTAGGATCTGGAAGGGAAGGAGTGGGAAGAGGATCCCTGTTTATTGGGAATCCACCATGCCAAAGTTAGTTCATGAGCCTAGCCAGTCCCATAGGTGGAAGGTGGGTGATAATTTCCATGGCATAAATGAAGACAGGGAGGCTCAAAGAGATTGAGTGATTTGCAGGACATCACACTCAGGAACTGAGAGGAACCTCACTTTGTCTGCCTACAAAGCCCTCAATTCAGCACATTTTTCCTTATGCCTTGCTGTAAAATTTCTTTCTCAAATTTAACCAACAGTATCTTGATTTTTATTTGGCTAACAAAATAAAACAAAAGCACCAAGGAATCAGTCTCAGTTTCTTTAAAGCAAAACACTTTATATAAAAAATTTTAAACATTTTAAAGGGAAAATGTAAAACAGTTGCAGAATTATGACAAAAACTAAACATTGGGTAAAGGCTGTGTACAAATTGAAAAGAAAACCCCAAGACCACCCGAGTAATAATATAAACAGAAATACTAATCTCAAACTTGGAAATATTTCAATTTATTAATCAAAGAAACACAAAAAATAAAATCAATGCATGTGAGTCATTAAATTGGCAATTAAGAACTTTTAAGTACCATATTGCTACAAGAATGTACTACTGTTCTAAGTATAAATTGCTACTATCCTTTTTGAAAGCAATTTAGTAATTTGTACCAAGGGTATGGATGCTTTTTGTATACTCCTTCACCCAGTAATTCCATTTCCTGAGTCTATCCTAAGGGACTTAACTTAAAATATGAAGAAGTTACATGCAGCATTTTCTGCATTACTTATTGTGGGGGTAAGTGGAAAGTAGCTTAAATGTCATTTATTTTTTTTAAAGATTTACTTTATTTATTTGACAGAGAGAAACACAGCAAGAGAGGGAACACAAACAGGAGGAGTGAGAGAGGGAGAAGCAGGCTTCCTGCTGAGTGGGGAGCCTGATGTGGGGCTTGATTCCAGGACCTTGGGATCATGACCTGAGCCAAAGGCAGACACTTAACAACTGAGCCACCCAGGAACCCCCTTAAATGTCATCCTAATAAATGTTGGTATATCCAGTCAATAAAGTATTACACAGCCATTAAAAATGATGGTGACAGTCCATGTAGCAAAATGGAAAAATACTGTTAAATGCACCATTCAGGAAAGATAACTGGGATAAGGATGTAAAATGTAATTTATATAAAATGGGAATATGTAGACATGGGAGATCACTTTTGCAAAAAAAAAAAAAAAGAAAGAAAAGAAAAAAAAAGAGCAAGAGACTAAAATTAAATATACCCATAAGAGACTAAAAGTAAATACAACAAAAAGAGAAAATAGGGTGTATTGCTCCAAAGATTTTTACAAAGACTCTTCTGGTAAGTTTACATGTATTTGCCATATCTTTCACTTTCCCTAAAGCATTTTTTTTTTTTGTAAACAAAAGCGAACCATATTTGGCATAGTTTTGCCTGCTGTGATGGACATTGGCCCACTTGGAAGGTACCACCAGGTGGAGATTTCCAGAAGTGAGCCCTGAGGGGCAGCGGGGCAGCTCACAGCTTCCTTTCCTTCGTGTGGTTTCCACACAGCTTTTGTGCTGTGTTTGTGTTCTGACCCTACAAAGATTACTTTTGTTCCACTAACCACTGTGGTTCAGGGGCTACACTGAGGGCTATGGGGAAGACCATTCAAACCTAACAGTAAAACCCTTTTTAGGTTTCTCTTAAAACCTAAAAGAAAAAGAAAAAGTGAGGACTTCTGTTTTGTTTGTTTTGTACCTCAGGAGCAGAGGGTTGCAGCTAGCTACCACATGCAACAGTTCCTGATTAATACTGTATTTTATATATATATGCACATTTTTTCCTTTTATGCCTACAGCCCATTTTCATGCCCTTCGCCCCACAGCAAAACTTTCTAATGTGCCTGAGGTATATCCTTATGTCCATAGAGGTGCTTATAAAATGTGCAACGAGTGTTTCTGTGCACCTATTTTTAACTTATGGAAATATTAGTTTGTGCATCTCCTTCTTTTTTCCACTAAGTACTATGCTCTTACCATTCATGCACATTGTTCCGTGCACAGTACTGAGCTGCTGGGTAACAAACACAGGGAACTGAGTATCCACTAGGACACTGAATGCCGTGGACTCCCAGCCTGTCATTTCTTTAGCCTTCCCTCCTCCCCCAGCTCTGCCAGTTGTCTACACCTGTGGGCTGTACACATATGGCCTAACATAATTATCAACAGTATCAAGTGAACATGACAAAATTCTTTAAGCCCCTTCATAATTTTTTTTTTAAAGATTTTATTTATTTATTTGACAGAGAGAGAGATCACAAGTAGGCAGAGAGACAGGCAGAGAGAGAGGAGGAAGCAGGCTCCCTGTTGAGCAGAGAGCCCGATGTGGGGCTCGATCCCAGGACTCTGAGATGATGACCTGAGCTGAAGGCAGAGGCTTAACTCTCTGAGCCACCCAGGCGCCCCCCCTTCATAATTTTTTAAAGAAAAAAATTGCACTTAACATATGTAGTCTACAAGCATGTATTTTTCTCGTATGCCAATAAGTCTCTGTGATAACCTTGATAATTAAAAATGTATAAATAAAATATACTCAAATACTTTATCCTCTCTTAGAACTATTTTGAAGCAGCTGTTTTTGGAAAGGCCCTAAGTGGTCACCTACGACTCTTAAGGCTGGGATCTGAATTTAAGAAATGTCAGAAAGCGACTGCTGCTGTTTGATGACATGATTCTGTAATCCGGTATCTCTGAGGTCACACTTTGATCCTGAAATTGACACTCTGGGAGCCTCGTATGTCTCAGCAAGTGCACATGGCAGGACAGAGTGAATGGAGGTGGGTTTCTAACTAGGACGGAAGCAGGGGTAATGTCCCACCGGGCTCTGTGCCCTGCCTGTGACCCCTACCACAATAAAAGCTGTTTATGACTACAATCCTCTTTAGTCCTGAACTTGATATTCATCAAAGAGACTTCCCACAGACTTCCTTCTTTTCACCTCCTAACAATCACGTGTGGGCTGGGGTAGGCATTACCAACTTCAGGTTAGGAGGGAAGGTGCTGAGGCTCAGAGGGGGGAGTCACTTGCTCAAAGTCACAGAAGCACCAAGAGGCAGGAGGGACAGTCCTGTCTCGACTGGTGTGAGCCGCCCTTAGGGAAAGTTGGGGAAAGTCCCCACAACCACAGTGGAAGAGCACACCCCTGTACTCCCTGGAAATCAGGGCTCTAACAGCCTCTATGTTCACCAAGGCGAAGGGGATTCTTACCCTAGTGACTCTGTGATCTAGAGATCATGTTTCTACCAGTCCCTCCCTCCCCTGATCCCAGTGAACTATGAAGGGAGGCATGAGTGAAAAATGGGAGCCCCAAAGGGCCATCTCCTCCCCTGTTTGTAGGCATCTTTTTTAAGAGCTGGAAAAGATCTTAGGAACCGTATCCATCAGGGTTCTGGCAGGAAACAGATGGCACTCTCAAACTGGGTAATTTAAGGAGAGTTTAATAAAGGGGCCATTTATAAAGGGCGGGCAGGGACTAGGGGAAACCACAGTGCAGTGTTCTGGGACCAGTAACAGTGCCACAGTTACATCCTAAGGACCAAACGGGTGAGGGAGGAGAGGCTACCAGAACCTTCGGACAGAGTGCCCTGCAGCGGAGAGGGCTGCCTGCCAGGAGCCCAGACACAAGGAGGAGCCAGGTGAATCAATAGTTCAGTCCCACTCCTCCTCCACTCCCTGCCCCCCAAGGTCCTGTATAATAATTTCCTTATAGGATAAGAATGCAATAGGGGGCCAGGAAGCAAGGGAGCCCATTCATAGAGTCCCTACTAGTCAGCTTCCAGAGCACAGGGCAGGGTGGAGAAGGCTGGAGAGAGGATCTGGAGCACAAGAACAAACTGACCCAACCCTTTAACTTGAAAGGTACTGTAACTCCCAGGGAAAGTCCAGGTCTAGAAAAATCAATGGATAAATTGCAGAGCTGGGCTGGGTATTCAATCACTGGGTGCCAGTCCACAGTCTCCCACTCTCCATTTGACCAGAGTGCTCCTTTTCCTATAAGCATGGCTCAAACCCTGAAAAATAATAGGCCTTCAAATCAGCTGGCAACCATTTATATCTCATTTAGGGTTTGTGTATTCCAAAGCTACTCCTAACCCCTACATGGTTCAGTCTACACTATCCTGGCACTGCTCCCCAAATGACTACTTTGCTCACACCTGTGTGCTATATCTTTGACACAGGAGTCAGGGTCCCCACCATTTAAAGGGACCAGTTCAGAAGAAAATAGCCTGCAGCAGGTACAGACATGCAAACACAAATGTGGAGCACACATCTGCAGTTCTGTAGTGAAGCCCAGCTGTGGCACAAGAGGGGAGGAAGGAAGTCCTTCCTCCAACCTCCCAGTTCAGACAACCAGGCCCCCAACCTTCAGCGAGCTGGCAGAGCACCCTCCCACTCTACTTACACAGAGAAATAGCTGTGCATTGACCCTTGAGCTGCCCAGGCATGGAAAAGTCCTCCAGGATATTTTTTAAAAATCACATGTTCTTCCAAACCTTTTAAAATTTGACTAGAGAAGTGGCTGGCTAAAAAAAGAGCAAATTATCAAGATCTTTTTTGGAGGCATTGTCTGAGCTACAAATTCAAAAATAAAAGATTGAAATGTTATTTGACTTTCAATTTCTTTATATATTCTATAAACTTTGCCCTCTTTATAAAATTAGACAGGCTTTCCAATTCTTTGGATAAGAGACATAGCTCAAGAAAACCATGAAATCATGGTTTTTCAATTTATCAATGATTATCAACGATAAATCTCATGCATATATTAATTAGCATGATACCTCAACAGAAAATTAAAAACACCAGAGAACTCTTGTTTGGCTTCCTAATTTTTTTTTTTAAGATTCTATTTATTTATTTGACAGAGAGAAATACAGCTAGAGAGGGAACACAGGAAGGAGGAGTGAGAGAGGGAGAAGCAGGCTTCCTGCTGAGCGGGGAGCCTGATGTGGGGCTCGATCCCCAGACTCCAGGATCATGATCTGAGCCAAAGGCAGTCGCTTAATCAACTGAATCACCCAGGCGCCCCTGGCTTCCTAATTTTTATATTCATTCATTCCGTTTCTCAGTGTTTCCTGAGTGTGTTTGGAGCTGTGGGTAGGACAAAATGTAGTAAAACTCAGAGTGGCAAGTGGGGACCAAATCCCAAAGGAAGGTTCTCCCATCTTCTGTCTCTTGTAGGCAGTGAGGAAGCACTAGGGGCCTCCAAATAGAGGAATAATTAGACTGCACCATGCTCTGGCAAGTTATGCTAGAAATATGTACAGGATAATGATGATGACGATGAGACCTAGAGGCGGGAAGCCTCGTCAGAACACTGTTGTGAATGTCACTGCTGATGTCTTGTTACCTTTGTCTCTTTCTCCTTTAGGACATTCTCTTTCTTAATATTTTATTGTTGAATCTCTGAAATATATTCAAACAAATGAAAATAGAGAATAAAGGGGCACCTGGGTGGCTCAGTCGGGTTAAGAAAAAAAGGGGGAGTCGCCTGGGTGGCTCAGTTGGTTAAGCGACTGCCTTCAGCTCAGGTCATGATCCTGGAGACCTGGGATCGAGCCCCACATGGGGCTCTCTGCTTGGCGGGAGGCCTGCTTCTCCCTCTCTCACTCCCTCTGCTTGTATTCCCTCTCTGGCTGTGTTTCTCTCTGTCAAATAAACAAATAAAATCTTAAAACAACAACAACAACAACAACAAAAAAAAAAAACCCAAAAAACGCTGTTGTGATACCACAGTCAAGATGCGAGGATGGGCAGAAAAACCACTTTTCCAGATCATAGAACATGGAGAAGAAAGTGGCAAAGATTTGAATGAGGTCTGCATGACGCAGCAGGGAGATGTGTCCTGGAATGTGGGAAGGAAGGGGACTCATGGCCAGACATGTTTTCTCATGAAAAGGGGGCTGAGCAGAGAGCTGAGGGCTGAGTGCCCAGACAATGGTGAGCTGTGCCCTTCCTCCTTGCCTTGTCTCAGGGTCTGGAGCACTGCTCTGGCCAGGGACCTGAAGGGGACCTCTCTCCCCTGATGTGTGCCCCCAATCCCATCTCTGTTCCAGTGGATCAGCACTAGGGTGAGTTGGATCTCCCTGTGCATAGCTTCACACCATGAAGCTTTTTCTCAGTGTGGGTGAGAGGAGTACTCTGGGTTTTCCCCCTGCTGGAGGGGTCTCTAAAACTTGAGAACATGTGCCTTTCCTTCTTCTCCTGGGTGTCTAAAAAAAGGGCCCAGTGAGGACTCTCCCCCAAAGGGAATCAGTGTTAAACAGCTGAAACAAGAGCCATGACCAGCTTGACTCTGCTCAGCAATCTGGCTTTCCTCTCTGATTAAAATGAAAATGCCACACAATCAAGTTCAGAGTTTTAGGAGAGGGCCATTTTGCTGGCAGCCTGACAGGCAGCCAACTTTATTCCACAGAATTGCTCATGCTCAGGAGATTTACTGTACAACTCTCTTGCCCTGGACAGGCTGAAGGAGAAGTCCAGGGGCCAGCAAATGTGCGGTAGGGATCCACTGAGGGAGGGAATGCCACCCAATGCTTTTCCACTTACACTGTTACAGCTCACACATGTGCTGCTTCTATGAACCAGTCGCCCAGTGGCAGCAGCTGCAGGAAGCTGGCTGGCGGACCTGGCACCAGCCAGAAACGACTGCATGGACTTAGCAGGAACTCTGCCCAGCAGTGGCGGCACCCTGACCTGTCACAGCTTCTTAGCAGAAGAGGACGGATGTGGGGTGAACAAGAGAAAAGGACAGTGGGGCTTCTGTCCCAAGAGAGCCTGAGCTTGTGCCTGATTTGATATGAAGCCGTCGCAGGCCCACAGTGACAGGATCTGATGGAAGTGTGACACACCCTCTGCTGACTGTTTGCCTGGACAGCCTTGTGTCAACAAGGGCATCCTTGCCTGGCTCTGGCATTTGACCCTCAGGCCCAGATCTGCTCTCTATCTGCACCAGAAAACACACAAATACCCCACAGCCACTACTGAGGAGACAGAGCCTCATTCATTCACCCTGCGCCCCGCCCCCCCTCGCTGACTGCAGGCTCTCACATCTCAGGCTGCCAGGCCACTACCCTCCCCCCCCCACAACCACTCCCTGCCCCAACCTCCAGGCAGCCTCACACCTCAGGGTTCAAAGCTGTTTTGAGGCAGCAGCAGCAGCAGCTGTAATAACAGCAACAAGGAGGCCCCTGGAGTGAGTCACCATTTCAAAGTATGTGCACACACATTCTCTCATTTGTCCTGATAACTGCCCCTCACCTCTGGGAGGCTTGGGACAGAGGGTGCAGCTAACAGCAGCTTCCTTTTCAAACAAGGTCCTCCTCGGGAATGCCAGCAATCTGACCAGGAGCCTTTTCCCAAGACCTCTCCTCCCTCTCTTCAGAACCCACATTCTCCACTCTGCCCTGTATGCCGTGGCCCAGGCTGGTGCATGGCTCTCCAGCAGCCAGGTGACAGGAAACACTCTCTCCCTCAACCCAGTCTCACGGTCTTAACCCCATCCTTGCCTGGCATTTGACCCTCAGGGCCCAGACAGGCTCACCTGGGGCCTGCACCTCCTTGTCACTCAACTTCAGGGGAACAGAGTTTCCTGGAACAGAACTCCCGTGCCTTCAAGGTGCATGGTGGCCCTGTCCCTACAGCTGTGCAGAGCTGTGTGCCCGAGACTCTGATATAATATATCGGAGAGGACCTGGGATCCATTAGCACCTGCCACAGCCACGGGTCTCTATCACGGAAAGAAGCCCTGGTGTGTCCTGTGGATAAAGGGTGACTGGGGACCACTGGGGTGGCCTGGTGTTAAGACTGCTTGACTGTGATGCTCCTCGTGAGTGATGACTGTTTGACCCAAGGCATCATCTCTTTGGGGGGTCTGACTATGAGACACAGCAGTGGCAGCAGGGAGAGCAGCTGGGGTGAGACCGTAGAGACAGCAGTAGAAGCAAGAGAAAGAAGTAGCAAAGAGCCAGCATTGCACACCGGGGAGAACCCCCAGGGTAAGGAGTCCTGGATGCCCAGTTCTAAAATGATGGCCCGACAGTGGGTACTTAGAGCTCCTGGTACATCCTGAATGATGAGGTGTTAGTAGGCCTACTGGGAAGGCAGAGACCCTGGGTGAATGGAATGTGTGTGGCTGGGACCAGGCCTGAGTTTCCCCCTTGTCCCTAGGAGCTCCCATACGCTGATAAACTAGGCATACCTCTCAGAGGCTGAAAATGCTTGACTAGAATAGGAAGGAATTATTAGCAGAGGAACAACTGAGCTTCCAAGATATTAAATGACTTGCTGATATGGCCACTGTTGCCTGCTCACTCATCCAACACTCCCTTGCCTCCCTTTCCAACAGAACGTTGATCTCTTTAGAGACGGCAGTGTGTCAGTGCAGCTGAAACTTCTCCCACAGAGCTCCTTATACCTAGGTGGCCACAAGATGGACTTCTGGCCAATGAGACATAAGCCCAGCATTTAGAAGAAAGCTTTTGCTTTCCTGATCTAGGGATTGGTCCGTTTTTGCCCTACTTCTTCCTGCCTCAGATGCAGCAGCCATCTGCCACCATGAGGAGGAAAGCCTGATGCCAGGGACAGTACAGGTAGGAAGGTTAAGAGACTGAGTCCCTGATGACAGTGTGTGAGCCCTAGACTGGCTCCTCCCAGAATTCTCATTGTGCCTGAGAAATAACTACTTACTTATTTAAGGAATACTTTGTTGGGTTTTCTGAGTTTTGTAGCCAAATGCATTCCGGACTGATACACCTACCTAGTCATAGAGCTGCTAGTAAATGGTGGGACTGGGCTCCAAACACTGCCTGTATAATTCCGGAACCTATCTTGCTTGCTTTCCACCAAGCAGCACTACTTCTCGCTCTCAGAACAAGGGGTCTGCAAATTAAATAAGATGCTCTATGTAAAGCACTTGACACATGATAGCAGATGCCCAATCTATATTAGCTGCTATTATTATTATTATTATTATTATTATTATGCCAAGTAGGCTCCAAGCCATTTCAAGCTCCTCTGTTTTAGTATCTATGACCACAGCCAAGTGGGAACCCAGAAAAAGCTATCATTCTTTCTGAGGAAAAGAGAGTGAGGAAGGGTTAGGTCCTTGAGGCCACCAGGACTACTGGGAACAGCGGGGTTGTCCACTGAGATGGACTCCCATTCTCAGAGCCCGCTTGTCCCTTGGGAAAGGCAGCACAGACACAGAGTGGTCTCTGCCAGCATCAGTGGATCGGAAGACTCCCTCTCTCAGTTCCTTCAGTCTGGACCCAGCACCAACACTAAGCCAGACGATGGCCCTGACAAGGCTCAGTTAGGGGAATCAGGCACCCTAGCAAGCTTAATACATTTCTCTTCCTTCCCCGGACACAGAAGTGTGTCTCCTGAAACCAAGGACATTGTTGCTTTTACAACAGAACATTGGAAATAATCTAAAAGTCTAATAGCAAGGTACTATTTTAAAAAGTGATGCTATGTCCACAGAAGAGAATGAATATTCTATAATCATTAACTATGATATTCCCTAAGGGTTTTTATAATTTGGGGAAACCTCTCACGTAAAAAATAGCTGACATATTAAGCTATCCATGTGTTATATTTCCTATGGTGACATTAGGCATTATGACATTATACATGCACAAATGTAAGAGAAATTCAAAAAGCAAGAAGAATAATAAAAAAGCTAACAAGAATTAACATCTTTATTATGCATGACTTTTTTGTCTCTACACTTTTGTATGTTTTCTATGATTTCTATAGTTTCTTTTATAACAGCAAGAAAAATCCTTGTAAATAAATTGAAGGAAAGGGAAAGCATATTAGTGACAGAAGTTGTGACACTGTTATTACTATTTGGACAGGATATCTGGCTTCAAAACATGCTCTTTGTTGGGCGCCTGGGTGGCTCAGTGGGTTAAAGCCTCTGCTTTCCGCTCAGGTCCTGATCTCAGAGTCCTGGGATTGAGGCCCACATGGGGCTCTCTGCTCAGCGAGGAGCCTGCTTCCTCCTCTCTCTCTCTCTGACTGCCTCTCTGCCTACTTGTGATCTCTCTGTCAAATAAATAAAATCTTAAAAAAAAAGAAAAGAAAAGAAAAAAGACTTAAAAGAAACAAAAAC